>JABVXW010000424.1:0-42823 GCA_013365375.1 Litomosoides brasiliensis | reverse complement strand
CTTCACGTAACGTGAATGCTACTTTTTTACAACAAATATTCTTTTTAGACGTCATAAAACAATTGGAGTAGCAGGATTGCCAACTGAACGTGAAGTTAAGGAATCACGTGCTGCGCAAGAATGTCTGGTACAAATGATTGAGCATTGTACCAAAATATTCATTGCTCCTACCAGTCCAGGATTTGAGCGTGATAAAGGTAGTGAGTACTGTAAAGGTAGTGAACCGGATGCACCATTTCTTACCGAATTAGGTTTATCACAAGATGGAAATTACAAAACATATCTGCTACAAAAAGCAAGAGAGCTATTAAAGGTAAGCAATGAATTAGTGTAATTTTTTTATTTACCTAAATTTTGTTTAATCAATCTAAAATACTAAATATAAAATTAAGCATTGAAATTGCGTTAGTAGCATTAATGCATTCTTTTAGGAACATCGTGATCGATGGAAAGGTTGGATTGTTGAGGGTACAGTAAATGGTGTTGAAATTTCAACTAAAAAGTCAACCGATGGTCATCCATTACGATTCTTTCGTGTTTGGGTTGATATTGAAGCACCACCGAAAGAAATTCTTTCGAGAATTGTTCGAGAAAGGTAATATCAATTAAATTTTATTAGCTTTTAAGTACATTTAATAAATAATTAATTTTTAATTATATTTTATTTATTTTAAAAGATTTTTAATTTTGAATTATTTATTTTAAAAGATTTTAAAATTTTATTTTAAAAGATATTTTAGTATTATATGATTAGTGCAGTGATTACTATTTTTTTTCTTAATTCAGAAATGTTTGGGACGTTCAAATTATCAATTGGAGAACAGTGGCAATATTGAATGCGGAAAATTGTGATGTTTATCAATATGTTATCAATGATACGCCATCACATCCAACACGTGATGTTACAGTAGTCAGGTATATTTATTATTTACAAAAAAAAAATTACTTTTATTTAAATGTACAATTTTAATTGAAGAAAAAAAAACGCTTTGTAAAAGATTATTGAATAATACAATTTAAATTATAATTGAAATTGTAATTTAATTCCTAACTAATTAAGATTATGGCGTACTGATATGAAGGAATTACGTGGTGGTTGTGTTCTGGTAGAACGTTCTGTACATTCTAGTGAAACACAAATGTTAGGTGGTCTTTCGGCTGCTGTACTTTCATCACAATTTCTTGTTGAACCAATTGCTGGTCGTTCACGTGTTACGTATATTACAAGGACCGATTTAAGGTATTATTGCATTTGATGATACTTATCCATACGTTGATATTATTTATCTTACAATTAAGATGCTGCATTTTTTCTTTTCATTGATAAGTTAATTTAAGAAAAAAAAAATTTTCAATTTCAGAGGTCGAAGTAATGTTTGGTATAGTAAAGTGTATGGACAGCTTATTGCACGACAATTTTCACGATTACGTGACTCATTCAAACAATTTACACTTGTTGATAATGGTCCTGAAACGAAAGTTTGATGATCCATTATTATCATTTTATGCTTAATTAATTAGTTAGGCACTGTTTTTGTTATACAACGATATTGCTAAGAATTGGTGATAAATTTGATTTTTTTTATGAGTAAATAAAAGTTGATTTTTAATTCTTTTCTGATATATAAGTTTATTTAATTTCAAATTTTTTTGTTTTTTTATTTTTTTTGATAAATTGTTGGAATATGTGATATTCTTTTCTCTCGCAAAAAAAATGCATTACCCTCTCTATTGTTGCTAATTAATATATAAAATTCACTAATGAATTTTTTTCTTTTCACTTCTCTCTGTCTCCCTCTCTCTCTTTATTGTTATTCTATTTTAATTGCCTAATAATCATTTCAATTCCTCTGTAATATTTAATTTAGCATTACCCATTTGTTAATGTTCCTTAATACTTCTATTTTATATAATTATACTTATTCCTCTTTCTTTTCGTTCTCTCTCCCTCTTCCCCTCTCTCTCTCTCTCCCTTTCTCTGCCTCCAAAAATAATTACATTACAGGTATAACTTCTATAACTAATTGTGAACTTTTTTTTTATATTTTGTAATTCATTACAATTTTAATTACAAAATTGAAAAAATAAATTTGAAAAATTTTAAATGAAATTTATACGAATTCCCATCTATAAGAAAATATTTTCAGTTTTATAAATTCATTGAAATAATTAAAGTATTTTTTTGCATCGTAAAGATTTGATTGATAGCATAAAGTGATAAAATGAAATTGTTATCACAAAAAACCAGCTAAACCTATACAGACAGTCCTACTTCTTCCCTTTCTTTCTCTCTCTCTCTCTCTCTCTCTCCCTTTCTTTCTCATTTAGGTTTTTTCACTCATGCAGATAAACCTTTCTGTTCTTACTTTGTTTATTTGCGTTTTATTTAATTATTTCGTTTTTTTTTTCTTTGGTAATGTATTTATGAAGAAAAAAAAATTTTTTTTTTGTTTCATTTTGAACTTCTTAATTAATTTTTTTTCCTTTGTAACACACACACACACACACACACACACACACACACACACACACACTTGTAAAATTGTTGCTATGCTTTCTCGAAAAAGAAAGAAAGAAAGAAATTGATAAGTAAAAACTTTGAAGACTAATCGCTCCTATCAGTCAATCTCTTAATCATTTGAAATGAAATGAAAAAAAAAATTTCCATTTCAAAAAAATTTGCGTATTAAAAAGAACAGCTATGGTTTTTTTGCAACTAAAATTAATTTTATATAATTTTTATTCAAATTTCCAAAAAATTTTGCATTCATTTTTCTCACTTTTAAGTATTTTGATTTAATTTTAAAAAAAAAATAATTATTGCTGAATGGTTTATTTTGATGAATATATACGTATATTATTGTTTTCCATCATAAATTATTATTGAACAAATTAATAATTTTTTGTTTTCTTTTAATTTTTTTTTTCAGAAAACAATAAAATGAAAAAAAAAATTTTTTTTTTATTTTTAATCAAAATGAATTCAATGGTAAGCTCAGGTAAGCTCAATGCATGATGATCACCTGATTATTACGTAGAGAAAGAGAAGAAAAAAAATAAGAAAGGAAGAATTTAACCGGAAGTTTTATTTTTGCTGTTAGAAACTTTTAACATTTCGTGATATTATTGTTATCATCATTTACAAGAGATTGTTGAAAGATTTCTGATATGATAATTGTTATCACATATGATATTATCACAATTAAGGAACGAGTAAATGCTTTGGTATACCGTATAAATGCATTTGTGTTAAATTTAAATTTCTCATTTTTGGAAAATACGTAATTACTGCACGAAAACTTTGCTTTAGCAATGTTTCCGGTTTTTGTGAGAGTATCAGGAATGAATCAATTTGTGCCTGATTAGCTATTTGTAAAATTTTTTTCCGTAACATAATCACTGTACCATTACCGGTAACATCCAATGTTAATTCATCAAATTTACATTTTGGAAGCCAATTTAAACGATACCATTTAAATGTTTCCATTTCCATAACACATATCTACAATGATTAATTATTATTATTATTATTTATTATTATTATCTATTATTATTATTTATTATTATTATTATTATTTATTATTATTATCTATTATTATTATTTATTATTATTTATTATTATTATTATTTATTATTATTATTATCATCATTATTATTATTATTATCATTATTATTATTATCATTATTGTTATTATTATTATTATTATTAATTATTGTTATTATTATTATTATTAATTATTGTTATCATTATTATTGTTTTGTTTTATTTTACCTTGCTTTTTTTTCTGAATTTACGGAAAAAAAATCGATTGTTGACATTTTAAAATATAAAAAAATAAATTTTTTCTTTATAAGTAAGAAATAAAAATGAAAATTTTCTCCCACTAAACTATAGTATGCATATATTATATATGTGATAAAAGATTTTTTTATAATTAAAAGAAATTTTAATAATAAAAATTGTTAATAAAAGCTGATAGTAAAAAGGTTTTTTATTAATCAATCTCAACTTAGGTTAAAATTAAAACAAATTTCATTCATCTATTTTCTAAATATTGAAATGAAATTTTACGATCAACAACGATCAGTAGTTATAAGTGGGAAAATGAAGTGGATAGATATTTAAGAGATTGAAAATTTTCGCAATGATAATAAAGAAGATGAAAATCTTAAAAGTGCCATCAAAGATTCATAGCAATCTTTCAACACTGACGCATACTACACTTACAGTACTACACTTTTTCCTACTTATTTGACATTAATTTTGGTATAAAGGTGAACGAAGTAAGAAACAACGAACACGTAAGCACCTCACAATGGGTAACTTCCGGATTACGAATATCGTACGGTTCCACAAATTCTGCTATTACCCATAGCAATCCATTACGTCCTACATGTTTTGCACGTCTAATAAGCGTTGCAGTACTTCGCATTGCTTGTAATGATGTTCCATCCTGTGGAAATTCTTCTTCTACTTGTCGTCGCTCTTGTTGTTGTTGTTGTAGCAGTTGTTGTTGTTGTTGTTGTTGTTGTAGCAGTTGTTGTTGTTGTTGTTGTTGTTGTTGTTGTTGTTGTTGTTGTTGTTGTAGCAGTTGTTGTTGTTGTTGAATAGCTGGTAAACTATTGCCAATAATACCTGTTGCTCTTGTATGTACAGTTTCCAATTCACCCGTATGTAAATTAGCTCGAACTAAACGTCCTGTTAAATACTTAATTTCCGTATAAGTATTTATTGATGCACTTTCAAATAAATACATATAATTTCCATCAACCCATGGTTGACCACAAAATCGTAAATTTGACATATGTGCAGTAAGAATAACAGATTGTACTGGTTTATCCAAATCAACTTGTGTTACGTGAAAATTTCGTATTAAATTATGTTGTGACATAAAAATAATTCCACGTTTAGATGCACGTGCAGAGCTCCAAAAATGTGAATTATTATTGTTTAATTGATAAAACAGTGTTCGTCCAATTAGAATTAACTCTTGCAGGTGATCAAATTGAATTGCATAAATATGAAAATAGCCAGAGCTACAACACACCAATATTCCTTCACGTGAATCAATCTCATAGAGATGTTTCATCTGTAGCGTTGGTGGTAAATTCAACACCTTATAACGACGTGCTATTCCACGATGTAAATCCCATACATAAAGTTGTGATTGTAATTTTGTTGGATCTTCACCAATTACGTACACGTAACGTCCATCACTATTGACGGAATAATGATACGTTATACTTGGATAAATTAAATCCTCAATTCTTTCATATAATAGTGGAAAAATTTTTAGCGGTTTACAATAAATTATTTCATTCTGTTGCTGCTTATTTTCAATATTTTCAATTCCATTACTGAGAGGTGGAGAACGATCATCGTTGTTGCTACTCAATTCTGAATCGATCATATTTCGTTTGAATTTGAAATTCAAAAATGCAACTTTGATTTGATTGTTTTACTAATAAATTGTTCCCTTTCTTTTGACAATACACTCTTAATATAATAATAAGGTTTTTTTTGTTGTTATTCAACATTTGTTATATGTTGTAGAAAATTAAAATTTCATTTTTCTATTAAAATTAATTAATTAGTTTAAAATAAAATTTTTAAAATTTCATTCCTCTATTGAAATTAACTAATGTTTAAAATAAAATTTTCAAAATTTCATTTCTCTATTGAAATTAATTAATTAGTTTAAAATAAAATTTATTCATTGATATTAGATATCTAACATTATACTACTATAGTATCTGATATCAAATTGATATTAGTGGCACACTTTTTTTTTCTTCAATCTAAACTACAAGTAAAAGTTTACAACTTCGAAATATTTCTACTTCAAAATTTTGATAAATTTCAAAAGTTAAAAGAAAGTGAAATACTGTAAAGTACAATATCTTACAAGAATAATTAATTTTTCATGGTTATTTTAGAAAAAAAAAGAGCGTACAACAATTTAATATTAAATAAAAAAAAATTTTTTTTTAAAAATTAACTGCTTCACTAATAAAATATAATTTTGAGAGTTAAGCATTATTTATATATTTCGTAAATAACGTACAATTTATTGACGTAGATTATTGGATGCTATACGCATTGTGCGCGCAATTTACGACAATGCTACCTTATATTGTACCGTACCGGTTGTATTAAATGAAAATGAATTAATTAAACTCTTCGAAATCTCTTTTATAATCTAAAATCATTTCGCATTGTTATGCAATTTTTAAGCAAAAACAAAAATTAATTTACTTAAAATAATTCATTCAATAAGTAACAATTCATTTAAACTTATTTATTTCATTCCTTACAGTTGCATTTCCGATAAGTTTGTTTACTGAATTCCTTTCGTTATGATTTAAAATCTTTTCTCATCGTTTTCATTTGACTTAGTTTGATTTAAATTTTTATTTTAAATTATTTTTTTTCTTTGTTATGAATTTTTTTTTTGAAAATTTTTTATTGGTAATTTTTTATTAGTATTAATTTTTTATTTTTTTTATTAATTTATTTTTTATTTTTTATTTTTTGTTAGTATTGTAAGGAAGATTCTTTTGTTAGTTTTATTTTCAATTTTTATGATTGAAGTTTTTCTTCCTAAAATTATCCAAAAAAAGAGGATCAGATTGAATATTGCTGACTTAATATGAATTTCAGATCGGATGGATGTTACTGATCATGAATTTCTAGCAATTGCAGTAATCATTTGTGGTGCAATGGGCGTTGCACTGTCAAGCGTTTTAAACTGCGCAAAAAGGGAAAATGCTCGAAATAGAAAAGGTTTCACAAATAGCTATTTTAGAGATATTTATTTAAATTTAACTAAAAAATGAATTTATTTTAGTATTAAGGAAAAAATCGTTATCAAACGCTTCACAATATCAGCACTTACCAAGTGATAACATAGCTGAAACATCAAAAGGATTGAATATCAGTTGGTGCAATTTGAACCAACAAAAGGACACGTCAAAATCAAACGTTTTTTTTTCTTCACTCTTCTCTAATTATTACTTTTCTTTTCGTCAAATTATGATTGATTAATCACTAATCTTATCCGTGTTATTATTTATTTTCGTGCAACATATTTATCATCATTATTAATTATCATCATCATTATTATCATCAAAAAGGCCTATAGGGCTGATCAAATTTGCATAAATTACATTTTAAATTTAAAAATCAATACATAAATCAGATTTATGAACGAAATATGATTCACGTAAAATTACCGTTTGTTATATATTAATGATTACTTATAATTATCATTTCAGGAAGTGATCGTTGCTAATAACAATTCGGAAAAAATGATCGAACTAATACCTACTACGTTTATTAGTCTTACCTCCGATATTAATGGTAACATTATTATGCAAATTTTTAAAAATAAACAAATAACTTTAGCATCGTATTGCTTATTTAGAAGAATTGAACAGAATGAAAAGTTTAATTGTTAAATTTCAAATTGTATAAAAATATTTGAAATTTCAACCAAACAAATCAAAAGGTATAAATTTAGCAAAAAGATTTCCACATTTTTCATTTTCAGTAAACAGCAATAAATTAGAGGAGCAAACAGCAATAGCAAAAATTCACACTCCATGTACTCAGATGACGAACACTTATAATTTAACGCAATCACGCGATAATCTAAATTCAAACGTGAACTTAAATCGTACAACGTCTAAATCAAATAATATCATTGAAATTGCCGCTGATAAACCAAATGGATTTGAATCAGAAATTGATGAAAAATCAATTATGTCGAAGGAAAAAAGTTGGAATAGTGGACAGTACTATCCGTGCAGCTCCAATGAAAACATTCAAATTCAAGTAAAACCTGAAAAGATACGTGAAAGTAAAATGATCGACGAATACACATTATCGGAATCAGTCGCCGAAATGGTACAAAAATACGAGCAAAAGGTCACGTCTGGAAATTAATAATCAAAATAAAAATTTTTTTTTAAAGAAATAAATAGCACTTCAAAATATATATTTTGCTGTATATTAAATTAATAACATTCATTATTAAATAATTTGATGATAATTTTGATAACATTTATCAATTAAATGATCTGATCAGTAAATACTAATTTTAATGTTAATAAAAAATTTTGAACTTTCAAATCTTTTCTCTCAACTTATAGCAAAAAAAATATTTCACATTCATAAACCTCAATAGCGCAAACAGGCACAAAATATTAAAATTATTGCTATTTTTTACTATTATAAGTAAATTTTACACTATTTGCTTAAGAATTTATGATTTTTTTAGCACAAAACAAGTTCCGATATAATTTCAAATTATGATTTATTAAGTACTTGTTAAGTCATTTTTAACAAAATTTCAGTTAACTTCTTTGTATTCAAAATATTTCCAAAATAAAATTATGCAAAAGAAACGCCCACGCATATTTTAAGTCACAAAAAAAGTATGCAAACTAAGCTTGAAAAAATGAAGTTACTTTCACATAATTCGTCCATCAATTCAGTTTTAGCTGTTACAAATTTCTGATAATGCTAAGTTCACTTTGACAATTGTAAATTTTCATTTATCATATTCGATGGCTTTTTCAAATTTCATCTCAGCTCAGTTCAAAGTTCAATTTAGTTCATAGCATTGTAGGCAATTTTTTCATTTTAAACAAAGCAATTTAAAAGAATATTATCTGCACAAAATAGCATATTATTAAAGTTATTGTTTACGTGTTGCTTCAATAATTAGGCACGTAATGTATGAATTACACGTAATATTCTATAAGGAAAATTTTTTCAAAAATTTGTTTACTTTATTTCTATGTTTGGTTGTGAGTGGTGACTTGCAAAGACTGTGTTTTTCATCTGTAATAAATTTTTATTATACCTGAAATTGGTGTTAAAATAGGGTGAGAGTATGAAATGATAGTTTGAAATTTAAAATTTTTCAACTTTCTACTTTCCAATAAAGTTAAAAACTCTTAAATTTAGAAGAACTAACACAATTAATTTTACTTTTTTATTCAACAAATTATAAATGTGTAAGCAGAATTATTATTATTGTTATTAATTATTATTATTATTATTAATATTAGTTTTTTCTAAACGACTGTTATTGGAATAAATTTGTAAATTATAAAAGAATGAACGGGTAAGTAAGAAATGATAATTTCAAAATGATAAGCTATCAACAAGTTTTACAACTTATGAATGGTTCTTAGATATTACTGATTGATTGGTTTATTGATTGATATATTAAGTAAAACAGTCCAGGCATAGATGTATTCTATCCTGGATGAAGTATTAATAGCATCATTACATCTTGGAATCATTGCTACAGTTAGTGTTATTACGGTTATTATCGATTGCTCCAAAAAGAAAGGTTACATTGCAAGGCTTTCCAATTAAAGTAGTGGTAATCACATTGAGTTAAAATTTGAATATAATTGAATTTAAAAAAAAAAACTAATTTGAATGAAAAAATTTGTTTCGCCTAATTTTTATATGAAAAATTTTTATTAATTTTTAAATAATATATGAATAGATTGAAGTGATAATTATTGCATTATTTTAAATTAAAGAAAATAAATTTTAGAATTAGCTATTGATGTAACACAACCATCGTTGAGGGAAAATTCGAAAATTAGTGTATTCAATAGGGATGGTGAAACGGATATTGAAATGCCATCAAATTTACAAGTATTATTTGTATAATTAAAAAAACAAAACAAAGCGAAACAAAAGTTTGTGAAAATTTTCAAATTTTAAAATAATTTTTTTGCAAAATTTAGAATGCAAAAGAAATTGAAGCGAGTGGACGAGGAGTGGTAGATGGGAGCGGTTTGACTGAAGTGATGAAGGATAGCAATAAAAATAAAATAGAAAATAAAGTATCAAAAACAAATCAAAATCCAACCGAATCTGAGAAGACTGATGAGAAGAAATTATCCGAACGAAGTAAGGAAGCAACAGGTAAAACGGCGTGAAATAATTTGATAAAATATTATTTGAGAAGAAATTTTTGTAAATTATAAAAAATAAAATTGATAGTAACAATTTTATTTTTATGTCAAATTTTTTTTTCTTTAAATTTATAATTTATTCGTTTAAAATTAATTTTAAACTTTTTCATAGAAATGAAAAAGAGAAAGAAATTCGACTGGTACAGATGTGTATGTGATTGTTTAATTAATTACAGAGAGGAAGAATTCAAATGAAAAAAAACAATTGTTAGAAACAAATAAGCAAAAGAGTGAAGAAAATGAGCCGAAAGAAGTAAGTTGTATTTGTGTTTAACTAAAATTTTCTTTCTTTTTTTCCTTTTCCTTTTTTTTCCTTTTTTCTTTTTCCTTTTTTCCTTTTTTAATTCTCTAATTTTCCTTTTTTCCTTTTTTTTCCTTTTTTCTTAATTCTTTTTTTTCCTTTTTTCCAGTTCTCTAATTTTACAATTTAATATTTTTAACATTTCTTTGACTTTTTGATTTCAACATTATTTCACTTCTAAGTTACTTACAGTACAGGCAAATTGAATAAGATCAAAAGAAAAAAAAATTGATTGATTTACAAAACAGTATGCTTTCTCATTTAGCACTTTAATTAAATGTCTGAAACTGCACGTACTTGCATATTTTTGTTATTGAAATTAAATTTAAGAACATTTTTAGAACATTTAAATATTTTGAAATGAGGTATTTATAGGAAAAAAAAGGAAGGCAAAAAAACTATTTAAAAGTATTTCAAGTTTCTTGCTTACTTCCTAATGTTATTTTGAGGATTTAGGTGTTATAATTGTCAATTATAAGATTGAGCAAAACAATAAATTCCAATCGTTAATAATAGTAACTGTCGTAGATCGTTGAACAGATCGCTTTCAAAGTTAGAGAGGATCGTTGTTAGTTAGAGGGCGACAACATCGATCCTTCCTTGAGTTCATTTTAGTAAATACTTCAAAATAATGAAGTCAATAGGAAATAAATTTACATAATTACTCCACTGACTATAGCAGATTCATAGAGTTACTACTTAACTGTTTTGGTTGATACGATGAATATAATTTTCATTCCTCAAAAACATCTCTAATTTGATAAAGCTCAAGTTAGAATATATTATACATTATTATTTATTATTTTTTATATTATTTATGTTACACACTATATTATTTATTATATTATTATTATTATACATTACACAATATATTCAATATATATATTACAAATATTATTTCAGAAAATAAAATAGCAGAATTGGTAGTGAAGAATTGTGATGAGGAAGAGCAGTAATTAAATTGAATCGAATAAAGGCAAAGAATTGGATAAATTGATAAAATCAATCGATATAGATTAAAATTTATACAATTTCTTTTTTTTAAACACATCAAATGAAGTTAACTTCTTTTGATTATTAAATTTTCATAATGAGAATAAATGTGGCTAATGAGAATCTGTCAATTTCGTTACTGTCATTGATCAGCTAATAATGTGACATTTTTTTAACTTTTAAAGAATATGCATTTATTGATTGATTAATTTTTCACTAAGAATAAACAAATGTTCAGCATATTTGTTGATATTCAGAGTTATAGTTGATATTTGAAATTAGTAACAGAATAGAATTAACCGGTTTTAATCAATAAAATGATAAACTGTATAACTATAAGTGATCAAAGTATCAATTTCAACTTTCAATGACTCATATGGAATTTATTGAAATTATTAAGTCTGTAGTTCCTGCACGTATTGGTGAGGATTGTGCAGCACTTTCTTACAGCAAATAGATGCTGGAAAAAGGAGACGAGTGATGTTTCACAATGCAACTATTACCGTTAAAATTTGACGAAGAGATGTTGTGAAGTGATTTGCTGGATTTTAAAGTACTAGAAAAGGGAGTTCAATTTATCGAAATTGTATGGGTAAACAATGGGACGGATCAGTCGAGTGGTACCAAAACAGTGAGATTTTCATTTTATATTATAATTATTTATTATTGTTTACTCTCATCTTCATATTTTTAGAGATGAATTTTCTATTTCAATTGAATTCATGAACATTGTTTTTTTAGAGGAACTTATATCGTTCTCCAGTGCTCATTATATAACAAGAGAAAGTTTGATAAGTTGATGCATCTCAAATGTTTTCTAAAAATAGGTGCTGATCCATACCTGTATAATAGTTTTGTGAACAGACAAATTTGATAGATGTCTCCATTGGAGAGAAGGAATTTAAAGAGTAATGAAGCGTGTACTGAAGTAAGTGATGATGAACAACAGTTACCATTTTTGTCTGTTAGCAATTAATTTATATGATATGGCGATAACGAGTTGTGGAACACACTGATTATGTCATCTTGCTTTTCTACAAATAAAGTTAGAGTTTTGATTTAATTCCTTGGATACAACGAGTATGAGTAGACGTTATTTCATTGCAATGGAAAATAAATCTACGTGTTATGATTGTGGAGGCGGTAGATAATATAAATGTTTTGCTTTCTGTGTTCATTTCCAAAGTCCAAAGCTTTTGAGACTTTCTATTCACTTTTTAAAAGTATTTTCAACAGATAACCTTTTATTCGAAAGTGATTAACTTCTTCAGTTCATATACGTTGGTTTTGAAGGATTAATATTCTCTACTTTTTATTGCGTTTTTATTATTATAATTGCAAAAAACTATTCTATTTTCACTTAGCAAGAATCTCAATGAAAGCATTAGGGCCGCATTCTGGTACAGGTCTGTGACGTGTAAATGATTATTCATAAAGGCGTGTATATATTAGTTGCAAGTGCATGGTAAGCAAAGGAGCAAAACTTTCTAGTAAATGATGAATTTAGGAAAATAGATCATTTTCTGCACTCCTCTTCCGTTGACGTCTTTTCATTGTAATAAAAATGGTATAAGTACATGCGCTTTAGTATAAGTGATAAAGTCTTTTTTCAGAAATTTGGTTCATTTGATTAGTGTAAAACCTCTCAAAAAAGTTTCTTTTAGATGGTCACGCTACGAACCAGTTGGTCTACCAATACCAAACACACGATTTTTAGTTTTCAAAACACCCCTCAGCATGGCACTATCCACGAAAATACCGAAGGAGAAACGATTCACTACTTTGAACCTTCTGCAGAAAGTAGGTTGATCTAACAATAACAATTTGTATAATCTTGGAGGCGTTACATTTCATTTTGTGAAGAGACTATTTTATAACACCATGTGGGTTTTTGTCTGCATTTTTAAATTCCGATGCGATAACTAATTCATAAATCTATCTTATTCTATAGTTTTTTTATCTAGTCTGTTTAATTTTTTAATATGCTGTTTTTATGGTGCATGTAACGCTGAAGCTTCTCCTACTTTTCTTTTCTCGATCGGAGAAACTACAGAAAATTTTTTTCAGTTGGGTGAAAGAGGCATTCAGGTGGGTCTTATCATCGATTTGACAGATACCGATCGTTACTATGAACGCAGTGATATCGAAGGAATGTGTATTTTATATGAAAAAATTAACTGTCCTGGTCGAGGTTTTATTGAAAGGGATGATTTAGTGGATGCATTCAGTGCCATCGTGGACAATTTTCTGGAATTGAATGCTAATAACGGTACTTCTTAGATTTAAGAAGAGTATGAGAAACAAACGGCCAGAAATTTGATGTTACTTAGAAACTTCCTTTTAACTTTATCATACGATTGGTTGGGAGGAGTTTAATCGATCTCAAATGTTGAAACTAGATTGACGTTGCTCGATACTGCTGCTTGTATTTGTATGTCTTCTTTTTATGCTGATAGTCGATCTTCCTCCCCCTCCCCTCATGGTTTTCTTTAAAATTATTTTTGTATTTTATAAATAAAAATTCCAGAGATGATGATCGGCGTCCATTGTACGAATGGTGTGAATCGGAGCGGTTATTTGATATGTCGATTTTTAATTGATCGTTTGGGGTGGTCTTCACATGATGCCATTGATGGTAAATTACAAGTATTTAAGTGTAAATATGAACATATATATATGCTTTGTTTGAAAATTTCAACCTAACAAAATCTCTCTTTAGCTTTCGAAAGAACTCGTGGCTATCCAATTGAACGTGGATCTTACGTGCAGGCATTGCACAGGGCTGCCAAAGAAAGACGGTCAAAAAAGTAAACATTTGCCCTTAAGTTATACTTAATACCCAAAAAATTTTTATTCATCAATTTCCACTTAATACCTGTATATCTTTTATATATAATCCTTATAAAAAAAAGTTAGAATTAAGGCAAAAGTGATAATACTTTTAGAAGACATAAACATATCGAAGAAGTGATTTCAAGTGATGAATCCGAAGTGCAAAAAATGTTGAAGAAACGAAATAAACACAAAAAAAGGAGAAAAAATGAGAATGGTTCAGGTGAAGAAAATAGTACACCTGATATGGAAGCTGTTCTTAATCAAATGGCAATTGCATTTGAGGTACTGTCAGAGTCTTTCACGGATAATGTCATTCTGTAGTATTCAATTAGGATATTCAAGAATATGTTATAAATAAATATGTATATAACCCTTCTTAGGGAGTTTTTTTGCCCGCTTATAGTGGCAATATCTACTCTCAAGTTTTGTTCATTACAGCAACATCAGTCATCGTTGAATTCACTTAATGAAGCATCGATAAACTTTGGAATGGAAGTAGCTGCAGGTGTTACAGAAGTACAGCAACAACCGCAGACCTCATTACACCTTTCTGCCGAAAATAGTCCATTTATCGGTAGTACGGGTACTGGGGAAGAAGAGGAAGATGATGATCTCAGTGCTGAACAGGTGAGATTTAGGTGGGATGCGGAAAATGGTTTGTATTGAGAGCTGTGAAGATTGTATGCAGATATTTGTTCAATTTAGGAACTAGTTTTTGTTAAATAAATTGATCCGTATTTTCCAGGATATGCAAACAATGGGTACGGGTGATGAACCTGAGATCGAAATTTCAAAGTCAAAGAAAAGACGAGAAAGAAGATTAAGATTACAAAAACAGTTTGAGTTGATGAAAACAGGCAATTTCTGGAAGATCAATGAAATGCAGAAGGAAAAATTTGGCACATCATAAAATAGTGGATATCATTTAATTGAAATTCCGACTTTATAATTGTGTCTAGGTGATAATTGGTGCTGCAAAATTGTGAAGTAAATTTCTTATTTTTAAAATGCATGGAAAATGACTGAAACTGCACTAATACATCTCAGAAATTTGGAATTTTATTTGTTAATTTGCTAAATTTGTTAATCTCGTAAAATTTGTTTTTGCTTGAAGCTTCTAGTCTATACACCTATTCATCCATACCATAACATCGAATCTTGGCACGATGATGAAGGACATATTGCACGCTATATAACGGTTCAAAATTTAATTACATAGTTCTGTTGAGAGGTACTATGTCGAAAATTTCTACGATTTAGCAATAAACAATCAGACTAGTTTTATAACTAAAGGTGTATAGACTCGTTTTGGTAATACAAAGAATCGTTTTGGTTATACAAAGATACAGTTTCAAAAAGGTAATACTGTTTTAAAATGAATTAGAAATTCTCATTTTTGAATCTGAAATTGCCACTCAAAACGATTCTATATGACAGACAGTAGTGATGAATGGTATAATATTTTTGATGGATACATATTATTTCTTGTCATGCTTGTGTAAGTGAATCTTTTCTCTCCATTGTTCAACTTTAAATTTCCTTGTATTAATTTGTTGAAAGATTGAAGGGTGAAAGATTCGACTTCTGTTTGGAGATTTCAATATTTTTTTTAAAAAGTTTTAAAAATATAGGAGCATTTTACCAGTAGTGGCCCGAAAGATTGAAATCACTATTATGAGGAATGGAGGAAGAGATACTTGATCAGAAAGCATAAATACTACTTTTTAATAAGTGGAAAAACTGCAAATCTGAAAGTTCAGAAGGTCATGCAACCAAGTAAACATGGATGCATTACTGTCTTCCATTCAGAAGAAGTTTGAAATGATAGTCTGGGAATAGGCTTTCTTGTTGCTCATGTAGTGTCAACCTCTATCATATGCCTACTTATCAGTAAATTTCGTTTAACAGTAACTCTGTTACTCTACCTGACTTGTTTGATAACAGTTGTCTGGCATGCTATCTACAGACTTTCATTAAATGATAGTCGAAGCGACAAATAAGCAAGTTAACACCAACGTGTGAAAGAATGAAAGGAAGAAAAGCATTAATGTAACTAGTTGCGTGTTATCACGTCATGGTATAAACAAACATACCATTGAAGTCTCGTGAGACACTACTGAAGTAGTTATTATTGTTTTTCTCCACTCTATCACGCAATCATATGCTACGCAAATTGACTGTTAAAACTTTCGAAATTATCATGAATTTCTTCCTATCCTTCGTACCCGTCCTTATCAAAGAAAGATTTTATTTCCTAAATTACTTTTCTTGGCGTTTGATACGGAGATGGATTTAATAGCTAGCTGACGATGGGATTGGTATTTTCAAAGCACTGCAAGAAAATGACGTACAGCTTTAGCAGCACAGATCGTAGAAGTGTGTGCTACGACACTGATCGTAACTATATCTGTTTCCTATCAGGGCATCATTGATGTGTGTTAGCATTAATTACAGCAAAGTTCCTGTAATTAAAATGTTCGTACTATTGGCTTGCTTCCAAATTTAAAATTATTTTACATAAATATGTTTGTGCAATTTGTACTGCGTCACGTTTGATATACTTATCACTTATATTAAGTGTGTTTATCATTGCAGAGAAAGGTGTGAAAGGAAAGTTCATGGATTCGAATTATATGTCCAATCACTATGTTTCAAGTGACTTGTTGGGTAAAACAGTTTTAACTCGCCGCTCTCCATTCAAAGTTATCTTTTATACGTTAAATCATACGCTTTTGTAAGTAAAATCAAAATCAGCTAACAGCAAACATTGTAGCATTACATAGAATTCTAATAACTTGATAAAAGTGCCTTGTATTTTATCTCATGAATGCTTACTCTTTTAATTTTCCCTGATATCAGTACAAGTAGTTGAAGAAACATGTTGCTTTAAGGTTCATCAAGCTTTGTGGAATCCAAGCATTGATCTGTTAACGCTAGCCTCGCAAAAGGGTGAAGTATGCGTACGGCGTTTGCACTGGAGACATGGATGGAAGGTAAAATTAGCTTGTATCCTTGAGGAATGGGAAATTTTTACTAAAGTTTCTTAAAATTTATATCTTTTAATTTTGATTTATCGCTCAAGTTTTGTTGTTTGATTTTAATTGCTGATTAAACACTAGGATGAAATCCCGTATATTTGCATGACTAATTTTCTACTACTTTAGAGAGATATCTATGATATCAAACCACTCTTATTAGATCGATTCAAATCAGAAAGTGAAATTCGATTGGAAACGATGTGTTGGAGTCCAGATGGAAAGGTAAGGATCACGTTTTTGAATTTGAACTGTCTATATTTTTTTACTTCGGCAGTACTTCTATAGTAGTACACTAATTCCAGATTCTCGCGACAGCTTTTAGTGACGGTTGTATTCATCTGTTGGATTCTGAGAAGGGAATCGTCAGATTTACTGTCAGGTACATGAGTTCAATTGTTAACTGCTGCTGTGCTACAGTATTAATTTTAGTTGAAAAAATAATTCAAAAATAGTTTGCTTTAATGGCAAAACTATTTTTGAATTAACATTTTTTGGCATTTGCATTTAAAATTCAACTGATTTACATTAGATTTAGAATGAAAACTCGTGTGACACGGATGAGATGGCAACGATTCAATCAAAAGTTGAATATGAATCTAATAAATGAAGACACACTTTCCGGCGGAGTAAGTGTTTTTGGTTTCTTACTTTGCATAAACCATTGGAAATATAATCGATTATTTATAGAAATTTCATCAATCCAGGTCTTAAAATTTTGAGTTTGTCGTGTTAATTTAATTTCTTATCCTACTTTTTGAGTTAACAAATCCGTCTTCAGTTTTTTAGATTTATAAGTTTCTAAAGAATTGTTGAAAAAGCGGTATTTAACATTCGTTGGGAGCAACTGAGGAGGAGTAAAAGAGGAAGATTCATAACGATGGTGCATCGAACACTGTGTGTAAACATTTGAAAGAATTCTTTGTTTATGAATATTGTTAAAGGACGGTGTTTCCAGCTTGGCGACTTGTCAGAAAACGAAAGTTTGAATGACAAATCAGAAGAATTGAATCAGCTGAGGGCGATGAAAGCATTCTGTGACAGCAGCAATCTCAGTATCCTTGGAACATTATTATTTGCGCTTAACGTAGACAATTCTGTGATTATTTTGGCAGCGGGTGTTCTTCCTATTGCTTCTGTCGAACCGCCATCCCACTTATTTGGTACGTTATTCTGCAGTGAAAATTTTAGTCCCTTTTTTTTAACTTCCATAAATAGATTCTACTTTTACATCTTGTTATACGGATGGTCGTAAAAATTATAAAGCTCTGATATTGCATTTTGATAAACCTGTGCAATGTTTAGGCAATTGCGATCCGTATTCGATAACAGTGGGTGATATGTTTTATTCATCTAATCGAGATCAATTGATAGTGGTATATTCAAGTAGAGGCCAGCTCAATTCATGTGAGATTTGCTCATATGATAATGTTCATAATCAAATTGTAATTAAAACATAATGTCAATTTTAGAAAAAATTCCTAAAGAATCGAGCATTTTTATAAAATATTTGAGCTATATGTAGAGCAAATATTTCAACTATCGAAAAACTTTTTGTTATTATTTTTTACTTCAGAATGATAAGAATTAAAGTCCACTTCCTCACACATACAGGATATTTTTTCAGCAAGCAGTTCAGGAATGAATACTCAGGTGATTGGTTTCGATATCGATAGTTTAGGTTATCTAAAAAACGGCTTGATATGGACCATTGCGCGCAGGTCTGTTTTTGGAAGTGTTGCTGTCATTGTTACTCCTTATTCCTGCTTATCCTCATAAACTGTCATTCTTCACCTCTATATAGTCTGTAAAAGTACTCTCATTTATGATATTACTAAAAAAAAATTTTTGAAGTGATAAATTGCTCTTTTTAATTCTTTTCATTCTGCACTGCAGGTGGCTGAAATTAGTTTTTTGTGTGTGTTTTATTTCTGAAGCATTTGCTCGAGCAATTATCGATTGGGAGGATCAGTCAAAGGTGGCAAAACTTTCATTTTATCATTGTATTTCCTTTAATATTTAAATAATTTCAATAAGTAGAATTTCATTAAAAAATCTGCATAGATGTAAAGACTATATTTTTGCAGCAAGTTACTACGAAATGAATGCTAACGCCACTGTATTTTGATAATCCTAGTCATTGCCTTTAAACATTGTTGTGTACAACAAGTCGAATCTTTTGAGTCGTGAAAAGTTTTTGAGGAGGTTTCAGTCCTGTAACGCACATCTTTTTTCAGGAATTTAATGAAAAATTCTGTTCTTTTGGGGAAGAAAATACTTCAAATTGTAGTCTCGGAGAATGTTTTATTAATATGATATTGACGGGGCAAGCAAGTCCAGAGCTGGTGAATTTTTATCGTAACGTACTAAAACCAGCGGAGTGGAAGAAAATGACTGACTGGACAAATAAAGGTTTTGGGTTAGTACTTCCTTAATTTTAGTTTGGTTTTTGCTTAAATTCTTGTTAATCAATCCTGATTGCCATTCGCTTATTTTATGGAAACTAAAGGACTTTTTTTCCACAAATCCTTTAGTTTCTATAAAATAATCATTTACAAAATGATTAGAATTGTGTTCACTGACCCTATTGATTATAATCAGGACCATTTTAGAACAGATAACAGGATGAATAATTGAGTTTCGAAGTTTCAGTGACATAATTGGAAGTATTGGAAGAGAGCTCCTTCCTGGTGCGGAAGCACTGCAGCACAACATGAAACAGTTATTTATCGAGGCGCGATGCGCACTGTATAATTGTAGAACGTATGCGTTATGTACATTCCAAATTTTGATGCTTTTTGATTTTTGAAGATAGCAGGAAAATTCGCTCATGAATTATTTGTAAAAGCTGAGATCAACAGTTGCGATTTTAGTGAAAAGCTTTTACCGAAGCGTCTATTCGATGTTGATGTATATCCTTACGGCAAATATGCTGAAGAAAATGATGAAGAAGCTTCATTACAAGAACTTAGGAGTTTTCAGAATCTGACGGATGATATTATCAATAAAATTAATGAAATGCATCTGGTAGCTACGCGCAACAGGTTTACTTTCAAACTTGTAGTCAAAATCAAGAGTAAAATAGTTTATTCCTTGAAAGATCAGCTGAAGTTTTATAACCCTAATTTTCCAACTTCAAAAGAATAAATTGAGAGGTAGTAAAATATTGAAAAGTAGATGGTTGTTTAAAACTAATAAAACAGCAAAATCGTTAGAAAATTATAGTTATCATTTCAGGAAGGATTTAGTTAGTTTCACTAGCTGGTTATCGCAAACGCCACCATTTACGGCAAAGAACAAACGTCCCGCTGCCAAAATGAAGTTCGATCTGCAGTTAATTACTGAAGTAAATAGACTTTTGTTACGAACGACTTTTCCACTTATTTTTTTAGCATCGCTTATAAATCTCATTATTTTTCAGTATATTAGGCAGACAACCATTGCAAGGAACGGAAATGTAGCGGAAGGAAATGAATTGATGGTCGACACCTTCCAAAATTATTCATTTGACAAAGTCTGTTTCCTTCCACGTTTTTTGAAATTGACTTTCGTTTTATATAAATGTTTCATTTAAGTATTTTTTAGGTTCTTCAATATTTCGACCGCCAAAAACCTCTTAGATATCGTCTGGATGTGCGAAGCAATGCCTGGAATTTGTTGTCTGAGCAGCGGTCTTCCAGAACTTTAGCCGATAGTATTACGAGTTGTTTTGATGTCTTGCAAACTATACAAGATATATTTCTGAAAAATTTCACTGCGGCAGTCACAGCGGTAATCTTTAAGTTTAAATTACATTAAAACGGTTGAGTGATAACCTAAAATTACGAATCTCAAGAAACAGTCTTTCACAAGAAAATACTACTAGTCTAACCAACTGTTTTAGAGTTTTCGTTGCTCCAGTTTGCAAACTCGTTGTTAGAAGATTGCAAATTTTTAATTTGAGGGAAATAATTTTGCATTCATATGTTTTACTAACTAGCAACTCATTTTTTTAACTTTCTGTTTTTCTGGTGGGATTTTAGACGAATCAGTTCCAATCTTCATATCTTGTATTTCAGCAGACAAATTTGGTACTGGAACAGGGTCATTCAGAAGGTTTTGAAAAGTTTGCAATATTTTTACCTGATGAAAACGCATCTACAACCTGTACATATGATGGTAATTGTTTAGATGTTTGAGAATTAAAAGTTTTGAAAGTGACTTTTTAACAACTTTGTGGATAATCTGATTTATTCTCAGTTTAATTGATTGCATATTTTCTTATCTTTGCTTACTTGGTACTTTCCAAATAAGGATGGTATAGCCTTTCTTTTAAATGGATTTTAAATTTTACTGTGGATAATTAGTTGTAAGCAAATCTAAAAAGAATCGTTAAATATTTTTCCAGAGCAAAGGTGGTTATCAACGATAGTGGATGAGCCATTTTTGGTATCGTGCATCGGCGTTAATGGTTCTCGTCATATAATCTATGGAGCCTCGAGCAAGGTACTGTACGAAATAAGCTATTCAAAAGGGTATATAAAAAATGTGGCTGGCTTTAGCAGGAATGTTAAAGAGATATTATCAGAAAATTCGGAGAGCAGGAGCTTTCAAGTGAAAATTGATGGCGCTAAGCTGTCTTCGGATGAACAGCAGTTACCGAAGATTGGAAAAAGCACAAAGGGAGTCGATAATGTTATGGTATGGTTTGGTTTTTTGATATAGTCGGATTTTGAAATTTATGAATTGGATTTTGGTAATTATCGATAACTTATTTTGTCAAGTAAAAGAACTTGATAATATCATGGTCGATGTTAGGGATGAATTTGCATAAAATTAGCGCAGCGGTCGGATTGTTTATCTTTCTGTCATTCAGTGCAAAATCCTATCGGAAGCGCACCAGTTTATATAATATTATTTAATTAGAAATCCATTTTTTAGCCAAAGTCACCAACTTCAGCAAAGCTGTCGAGGATTGAAAATTCCTTCAGTTTGTCAAGTAAGTTGACATCTCCATGGTTATTCCAATTATAAATTATTGATAATCATAGTTACAGCATATTTTTAGTAACTTTCACGGTGAACAAAATTTATGTTTGGTGTTCTCGTATGCTGCAAATTTGTTTGTTTTTAATGTTTCCACAATTTCATTTAGACGAATGGAGAAATGTGTCTTCAGTTAGTTACCGGCTGATGCACTTCGAATGGTATGGTAGTGGCAGTTTTTACGGATTATTAAAAATTTCTAAATTCAACAAAGAGGAGACTGTGCTATTTAGGAGTTGCCTTTTTGATGACACAATCTATATACATGAGGTGTGAATTTCTTCCCCATCTTTACTTTTTGTTTCTCGATATTTTCAGTTTTTACCTTTGGTTTGTATATTTTCAAAAGCTAAGTATTATTTTCCAGATCATAAAACGGACTTAGATGTTGCATTGCAATAGCACCTGACAGTACGTATTTTTCCAAATATTTCAGGATGCATCAGGTTGTTCGGAGTCGTATATTTCTTTTGCTGTTTCTTTTCATCGGAAGTCGGGTGTTGTTTTCACAGAAAATGGTTTTCGGACAAAATGGTTCGAAATCCAGACCCCTCTTCAAACAAGTTTAGTTCTCAATCGAAATCAGTCAAGAAGTGGTATTCATGAAAGCAATCAGGTATAAATTATTTCCCACATTCCCGTCTCATCTTTTTTAATTTCTCGTACTTTGCATCGCATTTGTCACTTTACAAAGGCAAATTATTGTTTCTTCCTTTTTGTTTTTATGTATGCGATTTTTAAAGACATATTGCTGATTTATATTGTTTTTTAGATGAAAAATATAATTACTGAAGCTATGGATGTAACTGAACAATTGCACGTTGAAGAAGGGTTGGTTGTCGGTGAGTAAGTTATATAGCTTGTACGAATTCCATTTATTTAGAAGTTCTTCGTCAGCAGTGTCAAACTTAGTGGGATGTAAAAAAAAGTTTATATGTGGTAAGTCATTTTTTCCAACGTAATGCGGACTTCTGGTAGATATGGAATTACAGTTTCACTCAAAGAAAAATCACGGGCAACTGAAAATATAGAAATTAAGGACTGAGATAACATTAAAAACACACATATAAAGACGGTTAAGCGAGAATTTTTCACAGAACAACGCGAAGAAGAAGAAATGAAAGAAAGTGTTCAGCTAAGAAGAAGCGTGAGGAAGAGAAAACCACTGAAGAAATAAAATAATATTTTTCGTACTTGCGTTTGTATTTTTTCGTAAATTTTACTTGTATTAACTTAATTTATTTAGTTTTCTTTAAACTTATTGTTTTCAGTGCAATATGTTCAACGGAAAACTAATTTGAAATTTGTTTCAATTAAATTGATCTGATGTCTGTAGTTTCATTTCTCTGACTTCAGAATTCTTGTATACCTACTTGTTTTTCCATATTAGAAACATTTTACAAGTACTGTGATAGTCCTTTTTTCGGTTCTATAGGAAAATATTGCAAACGATACTTCAAAAAAATATACATAAGAGGAAACGTTACTGCTGTAAAAAGAAGAGTTTTGTCAAAGTAGTTTGCAGAGACGAATATGGTTGGAATAAGTTCATCAACGTTATTATGTTGAAGACGTTGTTGCAGAAGAGAAGCGTTTGTGGAATACATCGACCCTTTGAGGTCGGATATTTAGACTGTTGAGATCAAAAAACCAGAACCAAACATTGTTGAAATAAATATGTGGTTTTGAATGCGAGTGATTTAATTATCTAGACTATCAAATTTCGTAATATGACTAAAATATGACAGATGCATACAACATGGTTGGTTTACTTGTCAATTTCAAAACAGTGTATTGGCAACATCAAAGGTTAGAGGGCTAAGTTGGTAAATTTATCGGCTAATGAAAGATGGTTGGTTGATTACGTCGGAGAATGAAAGGATGGATTACGAAGCAAAGGTCGCACAATTATAACCAATTTTACGCTTATTACAAATGATAGAGCGTTTTAGGAATTTCCATATACTCATGTCAATTTCATTTGCATTTTCCATAATGGCATATGTTTAATTTCAGGCGTTACACATAAAGCATTCTTTTTTAGGATGTCTTGTTTTGTTCTCTGCTGTCCTCTTCACAGTTTATTGCATTTTGATTGTTTTCATGTGAATGATTGTCGAATGAAATATGAACACTTTTACCATATGGTGAGATTGTTTGTTTTACGATATAGCAGGCTTGTTATTGTGATCTTCGCTAGGAATTGTTAATTCAGTGGATTATATACAAATAAGTTTTGTTAATGTTGAAATGTTGAATTGTCATATATGATGGAAGAAAATTTTCAATTTATTTTTGGAAATATTCAAACTGATGCTGTATCATATTGATAGATGGCGCTGCATTTTTGCTGCTGCTTTTTTTTGAAAATATTTTTCACTATAATAATTCGGCGGGTATGAAGTCGGCAAGTACTAAGCTAGTACATGCTTTTTGCACTATAGTCAAATTTCAGAGAAAACCATCTGCTGATTTATTTTGCACCTTCTATTCTTATCGGATAATCAAATCGGTCAAATGAGTGAGGACAGTACGAGCATCAATGATGTCAGGCACTTGGTACAGCAAGAAACGCGTAGGGGCGATGTCATTTCGTAAGTTTTCGTACAAATTAAATAATAGCCTTAACGTAATATTTTTAATATAATTTTGATTTTGTGATTTTATTGAAATATTATTTCATTCAAATCATTCATACTCACCTTTTGTCATTGCTACCTTTTAATATATATATGATAGCTTTTACTATTGTCTCCTCTTAAAATTTGATTTTTTTTTTAAATTATTAAAAATCAGAATATTTACAGACCACATCGTGCAATAATGACTCTTTCTAAAAGTATGTTTAATGCTGGTTGCTTTTCGCTGCCGTATGCTTGGAAACTTGGAGGTTTGTGGGTGAGTTTCTATTTCATTTAATTTTTAAAATCATAATGGATTTAGCTACAGTTGTATGTAAACATACATTGATAATTATATAAATCTTTGTGTCAATTTTTCACACAAATCCTTAAATAAATGCGAATTTTATATATTGATTATTCAGATGTCTCTGGTATTAAACTTCGTCATTGCGGGCTTTAATTGGTATGGTGACCATATTCTTGTTAGATCTTCACAACACTTAGCGAAAAAATCAGAACGTGTTTCCCTTGATTATGGTCATTTTGCGAAGAAAGTCTGTGATTTCAGTGATATAAGAATATTACGGAATAATAGCAAAATCATCATGTGAGTCAAGTAATTTTTTGTTTGACTTGAAAAGTTTCGTAATGGATAATTTAAATGTAAAATTTATGTTGATTAGAGAAGGTAGATATGGATTCGCTTACATAAAATATCAATATCCTCTTTGTTAGTTTTTTTTTGCCAATGTGGAGTTGCCTATCCTAAAAGTTGGGTTTATTGCAGCTGGAAATAAGATTGAGACTCCAAATCGTTGCTTTTGGGCAGTTCATTACTCTAGATATTTATTATATGTTATTTCATCTACTGTTTAGTTATTATTAGAGTTTGAGGCTAGTATGCTGCATTTTGCTTACTAGTGCTGGTACTATATCACGTATTGTTCTTTAGACTAAACAAAATCATCCTAATTTTGATTTATAATCAAAGATTGTTGGCATATTTTATGATCCATTGTTTTTTTGTAGGTATATAGTAAATGTTACAATATTGTTTTATCAACTAGGTATGTGCAGCGTTGCAATATTGTTTATAGCGGATAATATGAATCATTTATTGGGCGATTATATTGTGGGTGGTGTCAAAGTAATGGCTCTTATTTCATTTGGTAGGTTTCTTTTCAATATTTATTTAAACTCAGATGACCACGCACATTTGCACTTTATTGAACTTTTTCATGAAACATAACAGAAAAACAATCAATCACAGAACAAAATAACACAAATAACTGATGCTTGGTATTAGGTTTCCTTTAGCGATGCATCAGTTAAGGAGTGCATCTTTTAAAGACATTCTAAAGTTAGCAAGCTTTTAAATAAATCTGTCCTTCATTTTTTACATTTATAGAGATGTCTATCTATATTTATAAAAAGATTGTCTGCAGAACACTTCAAATAGTAAAATTTCTAGACATAATTGTTGCTGTGTCTTTAAATGTTGTGCACTTATTTAAGTTGTTGAAGATATTCATGCTTGCTTTATTATTGCCGTATCTTCAGTACCCATTCTTGCACTAAACATGTTTACGGAAATGCGCCTGCTCAGTATATTTGCAATGGTCTCTGCTGTGTTTTTCTTGTTGGGTGCGTTTGTTATTATGCAATTTACAATACGACAGCCAAATCACTGGAGTGAACTTCCTGCCGTCACTAACTTCACTGGTGTCATCATGTTCATTGGAATGGCAATGTATGCTTTTGAGGGACAAACAATGGTAATTATTTCTAATTTTTAGAAATAAATAAGCTCTTATCACTTTCTTTTATTCCTTAATTAAAGATTCTACCAGTGGAAAATAAACTTGAAACACCGGAGGATTTTCTGAGTAATTTTGGTGTATTACCAACGACGATGTGTTTTTGTACATTATTTATGATTGCAATTGGTTTTTATGGTTATACGGCATTTGGATCGAATACACAGCCAACTATCACTATGAATGTGCCGAAGAAAGGGTTACTGTTTTCTATGTTCACTTTTTTCTATATTTATCTTTTCTATGTTCTATATCACACTTTATAATAAAACAGCCTGCCCGGCTTGCAATTTTCTAATTCGCAATGATTATTGGTTGAAAAATATTAATAGATGGAGAGAAGTTTAAGGATAATATGTGTGTGACGAATGGCGACAGATTTTACATGTTTTTGTGTTTCCGACATCTTTATTACTGAAAAGTCAAGTAGGAAGCTTTGAAGTTCAGTCATTGTGAGAAAGAGAAACTGTTAGCTGAAGAGTTAGTGAGCATATCTGTTTTAGATTATATTCAACGATCAATGTTTTTTTGATATTGCAATCGATGCTAGGCCATTCTGTTGCTTTGTATGTCATACTGGATATGCTTTTTAATGGTTTCTATCGGAAATTTATAAGTCGTTTTCCAAACGTTTTGAAAATAGTCGTCGATAAAGGATTCAGGTACTTAAGCGATTCATTTTTATGAACGTCTATTTATGCGGCAAAAGCTGTATGCAGGCCATACAGTAGAATTCATTTTTATCCTAGCGCTTGTTTTAATTAAGATATGTTCCCATATTTACACTGTTATAAGAAGTGCATTAAGAAAAAAATGTTATTACTCTAGTTTTAGAATATTTTGGGTGTCCGTTACAATGCTAATATCCATAAGTATACCTCATCTGGAAATCATGATACCCTTGGTCGGAGTAACAAGTGGTACTTTTTGTGCTCTTATATATCCACCAATATTTGAAATGATCACTTTCTGGAATGATTGGAAGGTTATTCTCAGAAAGTTCTATTTATTATAAAATTTCACTTATTTGTCACTCTTCACATCGTTTAAGTGCGATTCTGTTGAATGTGTAAAATCAAATCAAAAATTTAATATTTTCAACGTCTTTCCAAATGAAAAAAAAAGATCTAAAATTCGAAGGAACGAAGTGAAGTTTCACTGTTTTACTCGAAACGCTAGTTTCAGGTTTCACTTAGCACTCACCAGAGATATTTAAAAATCTCATGGAATATTTTCGTCATAATAATTGGAATTTTCGCAGTTAGTGCTGGGGTATACGCAAATTGTTTGACTATCCTCGAAAAACTGTAAATGAGGAAGTGTATTCGATTTGTGAAGGGTTCCTTTGTGGAAGTTATTTGTGATTTGGTATCGGTCAAAATTGGAGCAACTGGAATTGATATCTGAAAAGTCTCAACTCAGTCATGTTTTCGTGTGGTAATATCAGTTAAATTTAATTACAGTAAAATTTTCTTTTTTACAGTAAATTCAGAAGTGGTCATATGAAAACTTCCGAATTTGCATTTCGTTACCTCCGCTTAAGATTTTTCCGCTATGTTTTTCTCATTTACCATGCACCAAGAAGTACATCTGTTCCAAAAAGTTACTGTGCATCGTATTTGCAGTATTTAGCAGGCCCTTTAACTCCTATTTTACTGAGGTTATATGAAGACATTATCGACGACTCTTTAAGTTCTAATATTGCCTAATTGCTTCGATACTCTGTAAAGATTTTTTCTACTAATAATATGTTCTCAAACATCTAAACATTTCCTGTTTTCCAATCTTTTAATAATTCTTTCTGTAATTTTATTCCATTGGGTTGTATCAGTTCAATTATTTTAATTCTAACCGATCAAAATTCCATTAAATATTCTCGTTACCATTAGAAAATAATGGTTGATTTACGTTTTCTCATTTTTCATATGTCTATATAAAATGATGAAGTTGTCTATATAAAATGATCGATTGATTTTGCTTGCATGGCATAACTATTTCTTGCTCACGTTGTAACTTTTTCAATATCCATAATGGTGATTGTGAGGAAAGTAATGGTAAATCTTTTTGAAATACTTCGTACAACAAAGTCCAGCCAGTCTGCTGATTAATGGAATTACTGCTAAAACGATACTGCACTTTTTCATGCTTTTTAAAAAAAACCTTTCAATGTTAATGAGGTCTAGAAAAAATCAGCACTTTATAGACTGCAAATCTTCTAAAGCCTAATCTCCTAAATCATCATTTTCTTTAGGCACTTTAATTCTTAAAATCGAAAATTCAAACAGTTCATTTCCATGCACCTTTGCTGGTAGGCCCTTTCAAAGGGAACATTCTTTTCAGATTTGATCATCTTTTCTGATTTTCTACACTATAAAACAGTGTAGCGAACAAATTTATCCTCAGCTACTGGAGTTCGCACTTTGCATTCACCCTTCAGATTTATGAAATTTCCATTCAACACCTAGTCTTTACGACAATACTGATCCATTCTGCCATCCGAAGATGTGAAACTTAAAATTTTTTTTATCAAAAGCGATGAATTATCTCTGCAACTGCTATTCAATTCCTAACATTCTTTGCACATGATTCAGCACAGTTGCCAAGTTTGGTACACCCTTATTTCGAGCACCTTCTTCATTCTTTAATATGGTCGACGTTTTCATTTTGCATTTCAAATACGCATTAAAGATCATCTATGATTTTCCTATTTTTCCCATGTCATTCACTGTTCATCATTTAGGATTTCCTAGAATTTGATTTTCCTCCAAAATTTGCTTGTAAAATGCGCCTCATACTTGTTTTTTTTACAGTTTACAATCTAACAGCGGTAATCGAATATTTAGTCCAATTTTTTGTTTGTTATGACATGAAAAACAGGCCATTCTGGAAAATCTACCGATAGTAGAGTTATCGCTGACATTGAATTATCCGTCATTGTTGCCCTTATTCCCAGCCATTACGAAGTCCTGCCGGTAAAGTGGTGATAACTGGTAAGTTTGACAAGTCTGCTACCCAAATTAGTTGTATGCTATCACATATGAAGTCTATATGTCACAAGTATCCTTCAAATGTCGCCAGAATGCCAAAAAATGAAGACTGCGAAACGCAACTTCCAAAGAGAAATATAGATTTCACTTCAAAAAAATACAAGGCCAAAATGAATGGAAATTCTAGAACCGCTCATAAAAAATGAAAGTCAGCACACATTCCCAATATTTAGCATCATGTTGTGGATTTGTTTCATGTGTACTTCCACAAAATCTTGAAAGGCAGCAGCATTCGACGGATCAACTTGCTTTCGAATTTCGTTCAACGATTCCGAGAGGGTATGTAGGTCGAGTGGTGTACAACTCTGTTGTCCCAATGCTCGAATCTGTTAAAACAAGATACATTAGTGTACATTAATACAACCTAACTTAAATTTCCATAGCTGGCAATTTTATAGTTTTTCTAAGGTTGCATCCATCGACCAAGCTAATGACATGAAGACATCCCATTTAAACCAGGTGATTTTTCAAATTCTTCAATGTTGGCTCAAGAATATACCTGTAGCAAAAGTGCAGTCAGTGAAGTAACCAAATCCAGTGCATGTTTGTTTTGCACATTCAGTCCGTTATTGCAGTGTTTGACAATTTGTACTGAATGAGTTTGACACATTTTTCTTAAAGCTTCTGGTCGTGAAGTTAATGATAACTGCAAAAATTCTAATTAATACATTTATGATAAAATTAAGAAATTTAGTCCAAAAATAAGCACAAATTATCTATTTCCTTCCATGTTTTATAATACAGGAGCAAAACGTAATGCCTAATTAATTTTCGTATAATACGATTTCCTCAGAAATGTAACACATTAACATTGTCTTTAAATAGAGAAAGATGAGCGTAGTGTTTTGAAAAAGAAAGAATATGATTTGAAACTGACTTCGCTTAACTGTGGTAACAACTGATTGCAATATTCATTAATAGCGTTTAGGTAAGACTGCAGCTGTCTGTTCACTGTTTCAATGTCAATCACCACCTGAGCGTACCTCTTCTAAAAATTGTTTTTCTTGGTATCAAACTCATATAAATAAAAAAATTAATGTTATTCGCAGCAAATAATGGATTTTAAAACAGTTATGCACTTTTCCAACAATATTTTCATTTCATGAAAACCAAAAAAAATAGAAAAACAAACCTGGAAGGCCATCGGATAGCAATCTGTTATCATATTCATTTTTTCAGCTTCCATATTTAATTCACATAATGATTTAACTAAGCTTCGCTTAACATCTATTAACTTACTCAACTTCACGAGTATAACGAGCATTCGGACAGGGAAATTTCCGACCTTCTCGTCTCGAACTGCAATAATAAACAGTAACAGATGAGAAAATCGGTGAACAGAAAAAATGATAGAATTGCTGCATTAAATAAGCATCAAATATTTAAAAATTAATATTATAGCCTGACTAGCAAGAAAACACATAAAAGAGCAGGCGAAATTTAAGATTTATTTTTATAGTCTTGCAGCCTTGAAAATCAAATTCCAGTGCTCATGAAACCGAATCTTCGAGCAAGACTTGCTGATCCTACTAGTTCCAAATAAGTAGTTACTCTAAATCTAAATGCTAATGGCAGTTAAAATCCACAGACCTGACGAAATACACTTCAGTTAGAGGGAAATCAATTTTAAAGAGTCCGTGAAAATATTATAATTACCATGACTGGAGTTATTCACTATAACGTATTTTCAGACAGTGGCCTTTGACCAGCCAGTAATTGAGTCATTATTGAAAAAATTTCACTACACAATCAAATAAGCATAGCAACCTTAATTCTGCTCACAGTAACTGTTTAATACAGCCGATAATAATGGTATTCACAGTAGTCTAATTTTCTTGAGCAATATATGGCATATGAAATATCTTTCCGTTTTCCTTCAAGATGTTACTATTTACATCCCACCATTCTTATATTACAGTCAAGATGTCCTTTACAACTCCATGTTTAGTGCAAACAAACTTTGTTGGACTTACTTCTACTTGATTTTCGAATAGAATCTAGTCCTGTCGGGGAACGACTGGATGATGTATCAACAAACTTTGGAAGGACGCCAGCGTGACCAAATCTGATAAGTGAAGGCGGAATAGCGGAACGATTCTGTTCCAAAAAGTAATTGATTGACAGTAGCTCAATCTGTAATTGATGTTACTAAATTTCAAAGAGTAAAGTTCGCCAATCAACCATTCCCTATGATAAGCAAAAAAATCAGGGACTGCTCTTACAAATACAAACAAGTTCAAAAGCGAGAATTATGAAAATTTGAACCGTCTGAGCAGACATGACTTCTGAATCTTTGATAATCATTGGTGGTATCATCTCCTCCTTATCAAAGACCACTCTATATGAAGCCGGCAGTATGGCATCAATAGTACCAGCATAGATACCATCTTTTGGAGTTCGCACACGTGCGTAAATCTTTGCTCCGATTATCAATGGAGGAGGTAGGCGTAATGGAAGCTCACATCCAGGCGGAATATTCATCAAACTCCCATCATAAATCTGACGAATTCTAGCTCTATAAATTATCAACAAGTAAAAATCTGAAGGAAAAATTCTAATAAATAGCAAAACTAGTAGCGTGATGATAAATATAACGAGTTGTGAAGGTACAATAGCTATGTTTAATTACTACCAGGCAACAGTATGAATAATATCAGTAACAACTTTTATTCAAGCGATGGAGTATTGAAATAAATCTTCAATGCCTAACATCTTACCTTTTCGACTCCAGCGACTCACGCTCCTCATTTAGGAAAGCTTCCGAACATCTCCTTGGCTTTCCTATCATTCTCCTTATAGCTCTCCATTCCGGTCGGCAAAGTTTGGAAACACGCAAGTTTGGAAACATTTCATGAAGCAGCTGTACAAATTCATTATCTCCAGAGAAGAGTTGCTGGTCAACACCGGAGTAAAAAAATTCGCAGTAGACCCATCTGCGAGCCTAAAAATTTCGAAAATCAATGGTTTTTTTGTTTGGAATTGAAAAACAAACATACGTTCCAACAAAAAATAAATTCTGCCAAGGATGTCAAAACCACACGACACTTTTATGTCTTAATCAATCTACTAACTTGCAATTTCTTTTTTTGTAAATATACCGTTATATTTACTCATCACTAAATTACATTTAAACATTTTTTGAATAAAAAGAAAGATATTGCCTTCGGTAACTTTAAAACATTTTTCAAATGCCGTAAATTCTCTCTCATCGTTGGCGATATTTCAGATGGTTGAGGACGCGCAGTACGCAGTATTGTATTTTCCCGTGAGATATCCTTTTGTGAGCCATTATTCATTATCTTACTTTTAGGACTCTAAAATAAAATTGTAACTCATAAATATAACATTAATTTGCATAATTTATTGTAATGAACTTCGAGACTTTCGGATTAAAAGTAACACTCGAAGATAAATACCGAACAAACCACATGGATACAATGCAGCTTCATGTCTTCGTTTGTAGAAACTGCCAATTGCCTTATTTACGAAAAATAAACGAATTATTAGCTAAAATTTTCTGACAGCAAAGAAACAATGGAATAGGAGTCCTTCAATCGATTCAAATGATAAAACTTACTTCGGCTGACTTTGGGAGCATTCTATTGTTGGTACCACTTGAAACATTACTATCAGTGTCACTTTCTGCTTTTGGCCCTTTTCCACTGCGTTTTAATGGCGAAAAGCGCTTACTGAAATAAATGTTTGCTTTTAAGTTAGAAAAACAAACATGTATGACATACATAAAGTGATACGTAGTTCAATGTTTCATTATGCAAGTAATCAATAGGTCATTATGCAAGTGATCAATAGGTCATTATGCAAGTAATCAATAGCTCATTATGCAAGTAATCAATAGGTCATTATGCAAGTAATCAATAGGTCATTATGCAAGTAATCAATATTAAAAACAAATAGATATTCATATTAACAAACACAACTACCTTTTTAATTTTGAAGTTGACAAGCGCGCAACTTCGTGGCTTTCATCACCAGAATCCGTATAACGTGATGGTGGCTTGACAGGTCCACGAAGATGATATCTTGATGATTCGCCTACTCCCGGCATTTCCCAGATGTCGTACTGTAATAGCTATTAATGATATTTACCGAAATCATACCGTACCGAAATCCTCAACCACACCACATTACATCTTTATCCCTTTGCACCAAATATTCTCCGCACCCTTTCTTTTCGAATTTTGAAATGGTCGATCTTCTTGTCAAGAGCCTTAATTAGCTTCATTCAGCTATTGCAGCTCTGGAAAATCATTAGAACAAAGTGATCAAAGAGCTCTTCCATTAAAGTAATATTGATGGTGAAATTATTTTCATGCAAATTGTATTAGTGTACACTGCTATGGATGAGTTATGATAAATTGTATCTTTTTTTGGTATGAATATTTACTGATATCATTGAGTTACACTATTAATAGACATTGCATTTTTGTCATTTTATAAATTTCAACGTTAAACGATTAGAGAAGTAATTACATTATTGCTAATTAAGCAGATGGGAAAAGTTTCGATATGAGATTATATGAAGAACAAAAGAATACTGATACTTTGCGTCTAGAAACGGTTATTTCCGGAAGTGAATTCTCGAACGCACCATTTAACATTTTATCATTGAGTTTGTAAAGAATTTTTTCATTATTATCTCCTAAATTCTTAAAATTTATAGATAATTTATTAATTTATCCATCTATTTACTTTCGTTCTTATTCTAAACAATTGGCGTACTTGCTGAATTTGTGCTTAATTTCGTAGTGCATGTGTACCACAATTTCACCGCCAGTGTACGTAGTGGTGAAAATTGCGGATTTGCTATCACCGATACTGTGCTTATGTAGGTTATACTGTGCTTATGTAGGTAACTGAAAATAATTTAGGCAGTACTGACTGAGCTATAGTTATTATAGTAAGTAGTAGTAGTTGGTGTAGATTTAGATTAATTTAAACTTTTGATTTTCAAAATTAGAGCATAGAATAAGCCCAGTAGGCCGTTACCTATATGGATAGTAAATTATTCCTTAACGAATATAATTGCAGTTTACAACAAGTTTTTATTTAACTTTACCTTAATATCTATTGATCCAGACGCTTTTACATGGCAAGAATGAAAAAGAGAAAATTAACCGAGTGATTGAAGTGGGAAAATCAGCACCAATTTGCAGATAATTAAATTAATAAAAAATCAAAATAATAAATCAGTTTTTAGATTTGATTAATATTCTAGCTTAGATCTATTAAATCTGTTAATTTTCTCTTTTTTAGTAGATTTTTTGCTGCAAAATTATTTAAGTTTCGAGAAAAGAATATATCTTAGGAATATATCAAACACAACTAGCTAATACCATTGGGATATTTATTATTTTTTGGGTTGAAAATTAGTTGGTTGTGGTTTGGAATCAGTTTAATGATGGATGAGAACTGTGTTAGTTTCTTTCAATTATCTAAGCACCAATACAGTTAGTGATAGTGCAATGATGTTGAAATTTGTATGAAACGGATTTGCTAGAAAGGGTTGCAGAAATCCTTAAAGGTTTTACGATGTGTCATATGATTAGAGCTTTTTGAGTTGCTCCGGCTTTGAATGATTTCAAATCTTTTTCACAATATTTAAATTAATTCTGAAGCTATTATTAAGCTTCCAATGAATGTTCCAGTTATCAGAAATTGTTGATTGTTGCTACAGCAGAAAATGATACCGTCAATGTGATAAACGGTGGTTGGAAATTGTAAAATTCTGATCAGTTAGTGGTCATTACGCAATCATTCATCAGTTCAAACTAAAAATGAAATCCGGTCTGTTTGTCACTGTATTTTAATTGCTAAGAATTTTTTTTGCAGAGAATTTGTTTTTGCAAGGAATAACGAGGTTTTCAATTGAATCATATCGTGAGGATGTTATTCACTTTTATTAAATTAAGTTTTTTATAGCGATAATCGAGTGTTTGTAATGGATGACGAAGTTCTAAGTTTCAGAAATGAGTTTAGTGGAACGATTAATGTCAAGTAACGATCACTGGGCTGCCCTTCAGTTTGCTTTCTACAACGCCCTATTGCTTACATTGGTATGCTTGATTTAATTGCAAACTTCTTTTCTTGAACATACCTTTAGTTGAATGCTTATAATGTATAGAACTTAACATTTCACTAATGTATGAAATAAATCTTATGGAATTGTTTTAGATGCGATAATAAATGAGATATCCTTTTCTGTGAATAATCCAACAATTATATTAGTGTAAGGGTAATTGATTTTACCTTCCAAATAATTATGTTGCAGACAGGAATATGCTTGACTGGTCTTTATGCCGTATACAGAATGATGTATATGTTTTTGACACCTTTATTATGGGCTACACTAATTGGAACGATTCTTTTTCCATTCAAGAAAAGATTTAACACTGCAGTTAATGGTACTATTTCAATGAACTCATTAATGATTTGTTAGGAAAGTGAGGCTTTGTAGGTCCATGAAATGAGACCTTGTTTGCTGTAGCTGTATTGAACTCTAACTTATATCAAAAGAATGATAATTTTAACAATATGTGAAATTCATAAATTAAGGTTGGATATCAAGAGCGGACAGTGGAGACACACCATTGCTTGTGGCTATTCTTCTGATACCGTATGATGCATTTATAAGTGCCACCGATTTATTCCACATTTATTTGGCAAGGTTTGAGAAGCTCCCAATATTTATCTCTAAAATTCGATTTTAAAACAAGTTTTGTTGATTAAATTTTGCAAATTTGGCAACTTTTGAGCATTGATATTTATGTTGTAGGCGCGAAGGAATTATCATATTGGGTGCTTATTTGGCTTTGAAAGCGTTAAACCACATTACGTTTGTCGCTTTAGTACATGTTATTGGTGATTTGTACCAGAATATCGATCATATCATTCTGTTTTGCACGAAAACTTGGGTTAATTTCTACTAGAGGCTTCATTTCGATAGAAATATTTAGCGCTTCTTATTTTAATTTATGTGAAATAGGAAATAAATAAATTTAACGAATTTGCTTCTAAATTTGATCTTAAAAACGAAGGAAAGAGCTAGTTTTTCATTTTCCATTAATGATTTTTTAAAGGTCTTGATTCTGATGATGATCTACTTTGTCTTATTTGTGGCTTGGTTTTATGTGCAGGATCAACCTTCGGCAAATAAAAAATTGGCACGTTTAATTTCTGCTCCTCTCTGGTAAATTCTTAATATGATGACTTTTACAAAAATTTTGTAAAGAATCCATAATTAAGGAGCAATCTGTCTTCCTTGCTTTCTATTCATAACGTTCTGTGGACACTTTTCATGGATATTAATGAGATTATCCTTACGAAAGACTTCGTTTTATCATAGATACTGCTTTATTATTTTTTATATGCTTTAAATTTAAATATCAAACCACTGCCATGGATTTTTATAGCTTTCTTCAGGTTTTTCGGTATAGCGAAGGTTTCCAGTTTGTTTGGTCCGTTCGGTGTTATCGCTATGAGTGGAATCTCGGCAACTCTTATAACCATAGCAGCTGGTATTTTGACTTGGGGAGAAGACAAAGAAGATTCAGAAAAAACAGCGGGTTTGTTTTGCTTTTCCATCTAGAAGTTTTCTGATCAGTTGACATCTGTGTTATCATGTTATCAATTTTGGCTGTGTTAGAAAGTACAAGTTTGTACTTTCTGAAAAACCGAAATGTGGAAGAAAATTCGAAGACTTGATTCAGATATCAGTTTAAAAGAGGCTGTGCAAGGATCTACTGAAGATAACAAGGAAAAGACGCTCGACCAAGAGCTAACGGGAGATTTTTATCTGCAGGTAATCAATAGTCATCTTCCTTAAATTTAGTCTGGTTCGGCGTTTTTATGGAGAGGAACACATCTGTTTCTCAGTTTCAAAATTTATTTTTGAGATTAAAGAAACTGTCAAAGTTTTCTATTGTCAATTACGAATTCGATTTTTTTTCTTTCCAATATATTTTTCAGTATTTGTTTGTTACGTTATGTTTAATTTTTTGCAGGCTATCCTTGTACTTTGTGTTCTGGAATTTGCTGTGCGACACGACTTTGTACCAGCTTGCATGCTTTTTCTAGCTACCTTCACCGTAGTAAGAAGAATTGGTGATTGCTGTTGAAGTTGATTAAAATTATAGATTTTACCTTTTAATCAACATCTATTGCCGTTGCTTCGAGTGCAAAAAAGAAATCTATGAATTTCTCTGAACATAAATTGCTGCAGCTTTGTCCTCTGTCGTAGTACAGAGAGGAAATATTGCTAAGTAAAAGCGAGATTTTTCTATTAAAAAATTTTCCATATATCCCATTTTTTTCCCATTGTTGAAGCTTATTATTTTAATTAGATTCAACAATAGGAATTAAGGTGCATTTTATATTTCTTTACTTGAGCAAGCAAATATTGCCAAAGTTTATTATTTTACTTAGAATAAAACATTGCAGAAACTCTTAGTCTCATAATTTTTGAATTACCTGAATTTCAGGTGTGGCAATTTGTGTACAAACTGGTCTGACAGAAAAATGTTGCTCAATTTGGAAAAGATTTTATGAATATGTGAAGCAATTCATACATGTTACCATTGCAGGCCCACTTAGAAATTATTTTCTTTTCATTTTTTCAAGTGATCAAGTGGTAAGTTTTTATTAGCATAAACAGTTTTTTTACTTAACATATTATTTATAGTATATTAGCTTTTTTTCTTACCATATTAACTTTCTTCGGTATTACTGAATTTTTCAAGGTTTCTGTTGGAAACTGATTGAATGTTGGTATATAGTCTTGTAGTAGTCGTGCAGTTTTTACTTTTAGATTAATTTCATTCCAGCTGAAGAACTCGTTAAGAAGAGCAGTGGATGATTTTTCAACCGTTCTAGTTATGTTGCTGCTGGTTTTTGGATCTCTTTTTACCACCATCGTAGTTGCTTTTCAAGTTCATAGCGAAGTGGATCATTTGATCCGACTTGGTGCCAATTTATTGGCACAGCAACCTGATTGGATGTTAGACTATGCACGAAACTATACTGGAAATCAACTGGATAAAAGTGACATTGATAACTATGTTGAGCAGGTGAACTGAAGTCCTTTCTCTTCTAGTTTTTGAATAAGTGGTATGACGTCGTATGTAAAGATATTTTTCTGAATACATCATTTTAAGGGTTATCTCAAAGGACGAGAATGGTTGGCAGCTAATGTCCGCGTATTTGTTGGAACGGAAGATGCGGTTAAAGGTGAAATGCTTGAAAAGGAGGTGGTTGAGGTAACTTTTCCATCAACTTTGAAGTACCTTAAAAGTAAGAGATATCCAATCTGAATTTTTTGAATTCATTTTAATTCGAAAAATTTCCATAACTAGAAGTTCTTGAAAAAAATAATAATACCAAGTAATATCTAATATGATCTTTGTTTACTTGCATTATTATTTGACACTGATTCAGAGGATAAAAAAATCAGAAGATCCTTTAGTTAATGGACAAACTATACAAAATGTGGGAAGATCGAAATGAAGCAAGTATTTCATCATCTAACAGTGATACAAAAGACTGGATGAGTTATCTGGATGTTTTTACAAGCATAAGTACACTGAGAGAGGAAGCGGTCGAACTTATTAAAGCAAATGTTGATACAGTCATGAGCGTTAGTATTACATCATTTTTTTTTGTTTTTCTGCATGAACAATGCCTCATAGTTTTATATATAGATCCATAAGCTTATTTTGAATTACCCAAATTAACTGACTCCAGGCTCTAAATTGATCGGATGGCCACTCTTCCAGCAATCATTTTCAAATTTTTATCCCTTATATTAGTAAGATTAGGTGATGTCTTCGCTGAAATACTTTGGTTGTGTTTGCTAAACTTAATGGGGATATAACGCTTAATAAATCTTGGTTAGATATTTTTAGGTTGCGCAATCGGTCTGGTCTTTCACCGTGGGCAATATATCTACTCTGGGAACAATTCTATTCACAATTCTTGCAATTGTGATTAATTTTGGACTTGAAATCTTCAATTTCTTCATCGAAATTGTAAGTTTACAGTTTTTCCAGAACTCAGCTTTAAAATCTGAAAGAAGCAACTATGAAAACAGTCACTTTGCTTACGTTGAAATCTTTGCCCTCCTTTCAAATCACTTGTTTTTAGACTGTTTTTCTAACAGCCTTGTATTATCTATTAGCAAACAGCCAAGATATCTGGTTACCAACAAAATGGCTCAGCGATGCGTTACCTCATTTTCATGACACAATGGGTTCTACCCATTCATATATCATTCCAGCAATTGAAAAAGCTATAAGGTAATATTTTACTAATTTTGAAGTTTAATGAAAATCTGGTCAACGCTTGCCTCTCATTTGTTTATCAAATTGTCTTTTCTTGCTTGTAATACGTTGAATTTGTTTCACTTATCGAAAATGTTTTTCCTCTGGTTTTTTTCATCTTCAGTTTTCCATTATTTCATTTCATTCTTTTTAGTGGTGTATTCATACTCTCGGCAAAGATGTCACTCTTCTACGGTCTGTACACCTACTTCATCCATACGCTGTTCGATATCAACGTTGTTTTTATACCATCAATTAAGTGATTTTCTAATGTTTCAGTTATGGGAAGCATAAAATTAATGAATTGTGAAGAACTCTATTTGATTTGGCACGATTGTGTCCGATCTTCAAAGTTCGATGCATTATTATATACATATTTCATGAGCATTTATTTATTCATTGTAAGGTTACTATCTGAAAATCAGACTTAAATTAAGGAGACTTGAAACTTTTATATTGAATATTTACATTTTTTAGTACTAGCAGCTATTTTCGCATCAATTCCTGTCATGGCGCCTTGTGTTGTATGCATCTTCGGTTTTCTGGAGCTCTATTTTGCTGAACGTGAAACTGCCGCAGCAATCCTTTTTGTGTTAGCTAGTTTGGCACCAAAACTATTCGCTGAAACTGCATTTTATAATGAACTAAGGTTAGATATCATTGTGTTCATAATTTAAAGAATTAAGAGAATCGCATCTTTAAATTGATTAGGTTTTAAGATTTCCTCATATATGAATGAAAGAGGATAGGGGGGCAGTGTGAGTTGGCAGAGAGGTTTTAAGGCAGTGTGATGCCAGACAGTCGTATGTTCTGTTCTGTCAAATGTTGTGCTGTGGGCAGAGCTTTCAAGAAGCGCGATGATGATTCATTTGTATTCACCATCTTTCGGCTGAATGTCTTTGTGATGCCGACTTTACCTTTGTATGAGCGCATTAAAGAAAATATCAATACCTCAGTTATTAATAAATAACATGGATCTGATTTATACTTGTTTACCAAACTCGTACCAGTGCGAGCTTTTATTTCGCCATAGTTTCTACCGTTATAAACACATCGCTCATTTTTTGGGTGTTTAATTTTTTTTCCAGTTTTAACTTGCAGCTCTAAATCTTTTAATATCTACAGGGGAAGCCATCCATATGTTACTGGTCTGGCAATTATCGGTGGAATGTATTGGCTTGGATTGCAAGGCGCTATTATTGGCCCAATTCTCCTTTGCTCGATGATTGTTGTTGCGAACGTGTACGCGAAATTTACTTATTCATGAATACACATATCCTATGCAAATTAAGCAGTGAGTTTCAGTTTTTAAGCCCAAAATTTCTTTGATTTACTGTGTCTTTACCAATTCTCTTTCTTCCTTGCACAAAAAAATTTTGTCCTAGATTTTATCCAACGTTTTATTGGGAGCAGTTCACTATTTCAGGATGCAGTTTCAATAAGATTAATCCGAGATATTAATTCAAAATCGTTGGTGCTAGGACAGTTGAAAAGGAAGAACTATAATTGTTCAGTGGTTCAGTGACATTTTGAGTTGTCCAGAAATATTGTCAAATTTTGCAATATAAGATTATGGTTTTTGGCATACTAAACATTTTAGCTGCTTTTATCGGGACATTATGAAGGTGTAGTCCCCTCTCAAACAGTATACGATGTCCAAGTTTTTTAAAGCTTTCAAGAATCAACTTCTGATCTAATACGTAATCTACAATTTAAACTTTTCGAATAACATCATAATTGGATCTTTTTTTGTCAAAAGTAATCAAAATGATAAATACCACAGAAGCTGTAGCTTTCTGAGTTTATTATTGCTATAGTGTTGGTATCTTGATTGCTTACTTTTTGCTGGACTTCTTATACATTGTAGATTTATGTAATATTGCTAAAATTGTTAAATTTTATATATTTGTCAAACGGCATTCTATACATATTTTGCTTTTTTATACATATCATACACATTTTATACATACTTATACATATTTTGCTTTTGTAAAGCTTTATGAATACATTATTGAGGCAAAATGTGAGGAATGAAATTAATTTGGATTAAGAAAAAATCCTTAATGACAAGTGATCTATTGTTTTGTTAGCTGTGACATTGTATTCTAACTAGTACGATATGAAATTAAAATCCGATGTTGCTTCAATAATATTTGCTGTGTACGTAGAATATGTATATATATAAACAAAATTTTAATACAGTCAAAATTATTTTGTCCAATATAGGATAAAGCTTATGATCCATATGCATTACAAAGTATAATTGAGTTATGTATAAATTATACTATAAATAATGTGAGTAAATAGTATGTAACATTTGATAATTGATTTATTTATTTTATTATTATTAATAATAATAATATCGCAATGAGAATATAACAAATTGAAATAATTACTTTTTTTTTTCGGAATTTATATTTGATGAAAAATTTTTTATTAGCTATTAGTTTATTTTTCATAGATAACATAACAGAATTGCAAATGATATCAAATACTGTGTGAGTAGTAAAACCTTTCACTCCTGATCGGATCAATGTAATTAGTTGTAGTAGTAGTAGTAGTAGTAGCGATAAGTATACATCGAACATGTTTATGTATTGCCTGGTGTGTGTGTGTGTGTGTGTGTGTGTGTGTGTGTGTGTGTGTGTGTGTGTGTGTGTGTGTGTGTGTGTGTGTGGGTGGGTGTATATATATATATATATATATATATATATATATATTATATATATGTGTGTGTGTGTGTTTTTATGTACTATACGGGTGCTACACTTTTCTCTCTACAAACATTCTCATATGAATAGAGATGTTTTAAA
>JABVXW010000423.1:0-43069 GCA_013365375.1 Litomosoides brasiliensis | reverse complement strand
TATTTCTTTTCTCATTTCATTCAGTTTTTGAGTTTGCTTTCAAGGAGTAATGAGCTTTTAAGATTGAAAATGTTTTTTGCTTTTGGATGATATTCACGGTCGGTGTTAGTGTTGTTTGCAAGGACTGAATAAGTTCTTGCAGATATTGACTTTACTATCACCGCTGTGATTCTTTTTACCTGCTTAATTATTCCCCTTTCTTTTACTTTCTGTGATCTTGCACGCTTGGTTGTATTCTGACTTAATTTATTAAACTCTTGTAACATGCATTTGTCATAAATGTGCATATCGTGTGAAAAAAAAGGATGTTTTTGCTGTTTTAATTTGCGAATCTTCAGACGGATGAGACAACGAAATGAAGGGTATAAATAGTTCGAATGGAACTCTTGGATTAGTATGCTTACACATATTAGTAACGGTAATAATTTATTCTAATTGATATGCTGAAGAAAAATTAGTTACCAGTCACCTCAAACGTATTTTGTAGCAATTAAATTAAGTATTAAATAGGCAATACTCGCTTTACGACTTAAAGATGCTCAAGTGGTGGTTGAAATGAATCAAATTATTTGTGCTCCTATTGCTAAATTGTTACAAAAAAAAAATCAAATATAAACAATGAATCTGTAAAATTATTACTTACATATTAACTAATATAACACTTAAATTCCGTCTAGAAAAGTGGGGATTTAAAATATTACTGAATTGAACAAAAACATGAAGTAATGCCGTAAATGCAACGTTAACATTGTTCAATCACAGCAAAAGATTGAGATGATATTTTGAAAAATGAGTTGGTACGTAAAATAAGTGGGTAATGTCTAAAAATGAGTTTCATTTTACCGATTAAAAAGCAGAGAAGAGTGCACGTGTGAATTGTTTTATTTTTTTTCTCTGCCACAAAAATATAATTGAAGTGAAAAAGACAAGCACAAATGTGTGTTGCATGTTTTACAGGAAAGTAGAAGGAGAAATGAACGATTTCCTGCATAATTTTTACAAAGTACAAATTTAATAAAATCAAAATTACGTGCAAAAATTTTATATTTTAAAGTCGTTTTACAATGATTTTTGATTTTTAAATAATATTTTGAAATAAAGGGAAGGAAAAGGCGAAAAAAAAACATTTACATTTGCATAAAAGTTTATTTTTACAAAAGTTTTAAATTGCTATTTTCTTTCTTTAATTTTCGAAGCGTAAGAAGGTGTAAAAAAATCGGTGACAGAGCAGGAAAAAAACCCGTTACATGCAAATTGTAATGATAAAGCGTAATTGTATTATTGTACCTCTGTCATCATCGATTACTATCTCTTTTATGGTAAGCCGATAAAGTAAACCTACACAATTAATTAAAATTTTTAGTTTGTAGAAATATCACATTAGCTTAATTCAATTTTTATTTAAGCTTATCAATAAAATAATTATTGCTACCAATTAATTGATAAAAACTTCGTCAGTCAGGAATATTTTAACGGTACGTTGCACATATATCTCTACATAATCGGGTTTTTGTTAACCTTTTATTACCGTACATTTATTACCGTACATTTTGTTAACCTCTTGTTACCGTACATTTTATTACCGTACAACAATTTTTAAAAGATCACATTAATGTTTTTCTAAAAATACAGACAAATTCTTTGTAGATGCTATCTATCACTATAATTTGACACTTTTTCTACGATTGTTCGTTGGAGAAAGCATAATACATCTTATAAGTCTTATATGATTCATTAAGTTAATTTCCAATTAAATTATAAAAATTTTTGTTTTACTAATTAACAACAAATCTTAATTTAATTAATCATTTCTGTTAAATTATTTCTAATTTAGTATTGTAGTGTTTGAAAAATGAAGCTTAAAATAGTGAATAGCAGATAGCATGCAAAAGTCAATTTTGTTTTGATTTTCTAAAAATGAAAAAACAAATCTAATAAATGAGACGACAAATGGATGAAGGAAGAAAATTTTTTCCAATAAATTTTTTTTTTGTTGTATTTTTTGATTTTAAAAATAACATGAAAAATTAGCTTTTAACTTATAGTTTTTTTAATTTACAAAAATGTGTAAAAGGGAGGAAAGAAAACCGACAGATTACTGTACATCCATTTGTAATTACACATTAAATTCTAAATTTTATTTTTTGAATTAAAAAATTTCTCGTTTTATTTTAATTTTCCTTTCATTTTTTGTTTTTCAAACTTTGCAAAACTTGTCATATTTTATTTTCTGCTACTATTGTCGTAGTTTAAACAAGTAAATGGGATATCAACAGGGAAAAAAACGAAATTTTTTGATTGAACGGAAGGAAATAGAAAAATTAAAATACGGAAGAAAAATAAGGTGTTTTTTTTTCAATCAACTGATCAAAGTATATTGGCAATAAATAATTTTTCAATTAGTTTTTTGTTTCATTTATTTTTTTCGTCTTTTTTTTAATTTGTATTGTGCTGCAAACCCATTAATTTTGCATCAGAAGTTTTCGCCACCGGAAATTCAATTTGACCTATCTTTCTTTCTTTCTTTCTTTTTGTAATTCACAAAAATTACTGCACATTCGAAAAAAAAACGCTCAAAACTAACAATAGCTCTCGTCTGTATTTCTCGAAATGAATGATCGACGAATGATAGTTTTAATTTGCAAAACATTTAATTAATAATATTTATTTCCTAATTTTAGTATATCAAATGTATTTTGATTAGCAAATAATATTTGCTAATAATAGAAAATAATTGATGATATCAACGAGTAAAGATTTGATATGTAAAATACGTACAAATACGATTATCGTAAATTACTTTTACACTTTGAAGGTATTTAACTCTGTCTAATTGAATAAACAAAATAAAAAATCTGCTAATATTTAAAACAAATTATTTGATTATAGCAAATCAAAAGTTTAAAAAGAAAGATAACACACTTTATCACTTTCACTTTATATGCAATTAACAAGTAAGGATTGAAATTAGATAATTAGCATTTGACGAAAAAGTGTTAGCACATCACTTTATGCAATTGTTTTTTTTTCAGAAAATTTTGCGGTTTTTTAGATTAATGAATTTATTTAAACGGGTAATTACTGTGTGTATGAATAATATTTCCAAATTTGAAAGAAATCAAAAGCATGATATGATAAACTGACATTTTAGGAGTGAATTTTAGTGAATTATACTATTCAAAACTGTATAAATGGCATGTTTACTTTTTCTTTCCTACAAAAGTTTAATCATACAAATCACTCGTAATCATTTTTATCAGAAAAAAATTATCACAAAATAAATGATAAAAGGAATTATGTAAAAAAATGAGCAATTTCGACACTTTTTATAACTGATAGCGACAGCGACGTCATCACATCATCAAAAACTTTGTATGCATAAATAATAATAGCAATAACAATAATAATAACAATAAAAATAACAATAACAATAATAATAATAACGATAATAATAATAATGATAATAATAACGAAAAAATAATTAGTGTTGGGGACAAAAAAATTACTGCAATATTTGAACCTAAAATACAGTTATCATTCAAAAAATACTCTTCAAAATTTGAGAAAATTTTAGAATTTCATCAGTTCAAAAAATTTTTTAAAAGTGAACAATTTACTTTATTGCAATTTTAGTAACAAATGAAATGAAACACGAAATTAAGAACAGTTTCATTTAGTCACCCAATGAAAATTTTTATTTGTTCCAAAAACAATAATAAGAGATTGAATGAAAAATAACAATATTTGAAAAAAAATGATTAAAGCAAAGATTTTTAAATTTTTACAAATTTAAGCAAAAATCAAAATAAGAATAAAAACTAAGAAATTTTGATTTTTCTTTTTACAAACTAATTCGTTTCATTTTTAATTTAACCTACTGTTCATCTGTATAAAAATGACAAAATTAAAAAAGTGAGCGTAAAAAAACCTATGTAAAATTACAATTATTTGTTTTAAATGATCAACATAAAAAGGTTGAAGAAGATGGAAAGCTTTCTAAAAACTTTTTTTTTCGCCTAATTTCAAATGATAACTTTTTATGCCACAAATCATTTCAACATCAACAACACATCAGATACGGTATTTCAAATGATACAATTTTTTTTTCTTTTTGGTAAGAATGATGTTTTAAGATGTTTTTTCCTCAACATCATTATCGGAATTGAATAATCTATTTAATGCATATCTATTTGATTTCCATCCCATTTTTATTTAAGTGCAAAAACTGCTTTGCAGCTTACATTTCCATTAATAATTTAAAATTGCAAACAAAAAAATGATCGAGTGATATTTTAATTATTCCTTCTCTTTTAAATTTAATTATCATAAAATTACATTTGAAAAATTTACCTCGCCTTTTTGATCTGTTATCTTTGATTCCTGAAAAATAATAATAGAAATGATCAAAGTAAAAACAAAAATCGATTTACCTCTAAACAGCTGAATATGCTATTAATTTAACAATATGCGCATGTCGGAACAAATTATAATTTAGTTTTAAATAGAAAAGTGCAATTTTAATTATTAATTAATAGTTCAAATTATAACTTAGGGGTTTCTAAAATGGTTAAAGAAAGTGTGTTTCGCAATGCATAAAATATTCAACAATTATTGAATGCAATAAGCAAATTTGTAAAATTCACTTTTTTTTTTAAATAAAATTTTTTTTCTTAAAATAAAATAGCAGTTGATTTTCTTGTCCTCTGCTGGCAGTTACATCTCACTGATGTAAGGAAGAAAATTTAAATGATTGTAAAGTAATGATTTATCAAGAGGTTCAGGAAAAAAAAATAAATTATGACCGTAACCGTTAAATTATTGGTTCTATACTCTTTAATTAATTATCATATTATTGTTAGTATCGGTTTTCCTTTCAAATATTCTTTTAGTATTATCGTTGTTGCAGAGTTTTCTTTCAATAACATTACTATCATTGCATTGATAAATAACAATATTTTATTTTCTAGTACTTTAAATAATTTCAAGATAATGACTTTGAACTAACGTGTAGCAACTAACGTGTAGTAACGTGTAGCAAAGTTTCGTTGACGATAAAACTGCATAGTCGTCATCATTACATCGCACTATTACCATATCATTACAATAATTATCAACTGTGTGATTATCACAAGAACCGTGTGATAACAATTTCTAATAAACTGTTGAAATAATTTTAGAGCTAAATAATTTATACTTTTAAAATTTGGTTAATTCTTTAAATTTTTTCATTTTTCTCGAGATATAATTATATTGTTATGAATAAATTTGATATATAACAACAACTGATCTTTTTGGTGCATTTTACTGCAAATGTTTTGATAATGTCAGGGCAAGCCTTTGCTCATTAAACTTTTAAAATTTAGCAAAAGATAATGGGAGAGAAAGAGGAGGGAAAAGAAGGAAAGAAAAAAGGTAGGGGGAAAAAAAGAAGCTGTAAAGGGGATATTCATCGTTTTGCACGAAGAAATGAGTAGAGTTGATAATGATGGCGAAGACAATGATTAGAAATGAATTTTCACAAGTATTTCCGGCTAGCAACAGAAATGATGAAAGGAAGGAAGGAAAGAGTGGGAGGAAATGATAAGTGATAAAACCAGTTTTCAGGAAATGAGCATAATGAAACTGATGGCTGATAAATGAAAGGTAAAGATGGACAGAAGAAATAATTTTCGTCCTATCAATTTTCCTTCTTCTTTTTTAAACCTATTAAGTAATTCCGCCCGGACACTTCATAAAAAAGAAGGACGAAAAGCCATAAATAACGGACAGCAAGAAAATTTAGCGCAGTATGTTCATTTGTAATCAGCGAAATGGTTCATTTCGAGTAATTTTATCAAAATTCACTTTTTTTTAAATTCAATAAACTTTTAAATTATATGCAACTATATTTGTTTGATATTAAAATTCATATTATTTTAATATAAAACTACAATTTAAACTAATTTTTTTACATATATAATAAGTATATACGTATACTTCTTCAACTGGTCATTCGCTATCAGAACATCCTTATATACATATATATATATGCTATGTGACTTGATTATATCTAATATTTAAATATTCATATTCAATTTTCTGTTTCCAGTCATTACAGTAATTTCGATCAATTAAGAATATATTTGTAGTAAAATTTGTACTTTTTAATAAAGTTTAAGTATTAAAATTTGTAATTATATCAAAATTTGTACCTAAAATTTGTACTTTTTATTAAAATTTGTACTAAAATTTGTACTTTTTAATAAAGTTTAATTATATCCGTGAATTAATACTGTTATAGCTAATTTATTATGTGTTCTATTTTAATATAAAACTACAATCTTATTAAAATTAGCCGAGAAATAATTAAATTAATTTTGTCAAAGCTTTCTTTCATAAATTTCAACGCAATTTAACTGAACATTTATTATACATTTACAGACACTATTGCTAGTTGTAATTTTAAATTATATTGGAATTTAATTTCAGTGAAATTAAAACATATTTATAAGCTAACAAATGATGGACAATAGCAACATCATCGTGTTTACCATATGCTTCACTGGTCAGACATTTTTTTTCTCTTCCCTCTTATTCAATTAAAAAAATTTACAAAATTATAACTTAGCATTTCCTAGCAATGAAATGAGTGATCAGCTCAACAAATTATCATTTGTAATAAAAATATTCCTATGGAAGCAAAATTTAAATTAAATTAAGCCATTTATTTAGGTAAACCAATCGAATTTAATTGATCCAACCATTACTAGTGATTTATTGCATAATTAAATTCTTTATGCATGAAATTTGAAATGAGTAAAAAAAGAATGTACTCATTTCAAATGAAATTATTCCAATCTCTTAACTTACCAACTATATAAAGAGAGAAAATAATATATTGCTCCTTTTCAAGAAAATTTTTCCTTTTTTTACTCCTTTTCTCCTTTTGACTTTCTTCCCTAATAAAATTTGTTTATAAAGTAAAAAATTTAGGAATTTTTCATGAATTTTTTGCTTTATAAACAAATTTGCTTTATAAACAAAGAATAAATTTTTTACTTTTATAATTATTTTGCATAATTCATTAACAGAAGGAAAAATAGAAGAGCACTGTCAATAATTTTTTCCTAATTTAAATACTTATTTTTTATTTAGTGAAATATTCAAAATAATATCATCGCATACAGAAAAATCTAACTCACAACAATTGTTAGTAAATAAAATTAAAAAGAAAAATTTCAGCTATAAACTTTTTGATTTGATAAATTATTTTTATTTGCAGTTGCATTATGTTCAATATGCGAGGAAGGATGGCGATTTTCACCGCACTCTCGAAAATGCTATAAGTATTTTCCGAGAGCAATGACGTGGACTGAAGGTGAATTTCACTGTTTGATGCAAGCTGGTCATCAATTATCAGTACATAGTTGGCAAGAGAATAAATTTGTCAAAGGTACTAATATATTTTGTATTTTTTTTTAGAATTTCAACCACTGACAAGTGAACTCGTAAAAAAATACAATAGTCATATTTGCAAATTAAAGTTTTTTTCTAAAATTTTTTTTCTTCTCTATAAAATGATTTAAATAGAAATTATAATGATAAAAGTTTTCTGAAATATTATTAGATAAGCGTAATTAAATTAAAGTTCCTTTTTTTGTTTCAAAAATAAAAATTTTGTTGAAAATTTTGTCAGAAATTAACTTTAACAATGCTAGCATTGTGCTTAATGATGGAAAAAAGAATTTCCAATACTCTAAAATTAATTCTGTAAAATTTTTATCATTTCAGAAATAGCTCGTAGTGGAACTGAAGTATGGCTCGGTTGTGCAAAATTTGGCAAAAACAGCGAATGTGAATGGTCCGATAAAACATCGTTAAATTTTCGTGGCTGGAAAAATGGTTCATTTTCAATTATTTATAATCCTATTCATTTTGATTATTCTATTTTGATAAATTAAAAAAATACAAAAATTTTACAATATTTGGTAAATTTTTTAAAAAAATTTTTGTACGATAAAATGTTTGCGTTTTTTTTTCTTTAAAATTTTTCCACCCAATAAATCATAAATGATTTACTTTACTTTTGAACTAATAATTCATTAATTTAACTGATTATGTACGTAGTTACATTATTACCATAAACATCTTAGCAAGTATTTGTAAAAATTCATAAATTACTGATAAAAATTGGGTTTATTAGATTTCACGTTTTTTACTTGCATTTATTTGTTTTAATAAAATTGCATAAAATTCTCGTAAAAATTTTTTAGATAAGGAGCCTGTAATTAAATTCATACGTCCATGCACTAAAATGAATGTTACAAATGGTGAATGGTTTCAAAGTTGCTGTCGTAAAGTTGCGCCTTATATTTGTCAGAAAGATCCGAAACCTAATACTAGCGGGAGAGAGGTAAATAAACTATTTACAAATGCAGCTAATTATGATAACTTTTGAAGTAGGTAATTAATTAGCTATGACAATTTTAGCAAGCTTCTCTTCTTTTTTCTATTCCGATTTTAGAAGCAGAAAAAAAAGAGAACCGATTAATATTGGTATTCTTTAGTGTTACAGTTAATACACTGTAGCGATAATTTTTATTTTTAGAGTATTTCTACGCCTATTCATTCCAAAAAGTAATACTTAAATTGTTATATAATGCGTTATCGCTATCATAATAGTTTGTAATATCACATTTTTTTTTTGTTTACTGCAGAATAGTCACGATACGGCTGGGAGAAATCCAACTCTCAATGAACGGTTGCGATTTCTATTACGGAAATAATAACTATCTGGTATTTTTGTTTTGAATTTTTATGCTTGAAAATCCACTTCATGCTTTAATTGCGATTGATTAGTGCAAAAATATCAAACATGTCTAAATAAAATTAGCAAATTAATTTCGCAAAATTTTGAAATTATTTTCTACAATAAAATAGACAGAAAAAGTAGAAAAAATGAATTAGCAAAAATGAAATTTAATTGAAATTGTTAGAAATCAGTAATGATAACAATTTAAGGCATTACTTGAAATAGCTAGTAACGGTTTTTTTTTCACCATTCTAATAGCCAAATGTTAAAATATCACATATCCTTCTTTTCTTCTTTTTCTCTTAATTTCAATGAACCCTGCGTACATTGCTAGTTTTTTCTTAAATTGATAACTATAACTCATTACGTTAGTTACGCATGCATTCACTCTCTTTTTCCATTTTTACTTTTTTGTTTTACAGCTTACTTGCTTGATGGCCATATTACACTGAAAATATCCGACTTCTTCGTCGCTGCCACTAATAATTATGACGAAATGAAACAATTTCAAACAGGTCTGATCACACTGATACTATCACTAATCATATATATTACTCAAGAATACGGATTTAATGATACATTATCATTATACTATATATGTATATATACACACACACCATCCAATTTTGAATGTAGAAAATGCCTTAACTAACTTAATCAATTATTATTGTTTGAACAAAGTGAAATAGAATTAATTTCTTCATGAAATTCATCCAACTAATGTTATTGTTAAAACAATTCTCTTGATTTTTTTTCTCAACAAATCAAATCACATTAATGCTTTCTCTTTTTGTGATTTTCTCGACCTTCCGATTGCATTTGTTATATTTTCCCATACAAAAAACCACTATGATTTAAATCTAACCAAACATACAGTAAAAAATTTCATCTATAATTTCAAAGTAAATTTTGGACTTTTAAATCAAAATGCAATCGGATCTTGTGCAGCACCTTCAACTTTTGCTCTTGCAAATATAATGCTGCTCTATGTAATGAGAGACAATAATTTCCCCACCAGATTAGGTTACGATTCCTTCATTTATTTTCAACTTAAATTCATGGGCTCCTAAGATTCCGCTTGTCATTCATTGCTTCAATTCACAGCCTCCTAACAAAATATCCTATCTAAAAGATTAAGAACTTCATCAGTCCTTTAAATACTTCCAATCTTTTGAACTTAGAGTATTACTATATGGTCTCTCATCATAGAGCAAGTGACGTAAATTGTTCTAACATTCCATTGCTTCTATTACATTTATAATATGAGATTAAAAGAATTTTAAGGTAATCCTTAAAGGAATTTGCATTGTTGTTATGCATAATAAAAATTAAGAATAATGGTGTACATTGACATCGTAGTATTTCGTAGCTCCTTAACAAAGGTATAAATGCTATCCATGCTTTCATAAGTATTTGCTATCTACACAAAACAATTATGTTAATAAACAGGGTTAGTGGATGAACTTCGTTATGATGAAATATGAAGCAGAAAAGTGGCAGAAAAAATCAGAGCACTTGAAGGAAAGAAAGTGAAGTAGAACAATACTATAAATATATCACTATATGAAAGTGAGCAAGCTCAAATTCAAGTGTACAGGCACAGAACAATAAAAATTAAAAATATCATTCCAAATATCAATACTTAATAGCAAATTTTATAAATCAAAAAAGTAAAAGATATAACACCTGCTGATGGCTAGAACAGCTACAAATATATAATTCACAGAATGACGAAAAGTACAGTGTTTAAAGAAGCATAATTTATAAATTACAAGAATAAATGCCTCTGAATAAAATATCAATTATATTGTTTAATCACACTATTGTCATTAATCACGGAATGAAAAAGCAAAAAAACAAGTCGCAAATAATTAACTTGTAGACTGCAGATTAATCAGATCAATCCTTATTCGAATCTTATAAAAATAGCTGAAAATTTGACAGAATTTACATTACTTCACAGCTGATTAGTTTTCATACTTGGCCTAAGTAGCTTAAAATATCAATAATGTATACCTTTTTCAATAAAAACAAACTTTCGTGATCAAAATTCCATGATTTTTCATTTTTCCATCACGTAACTTGTCCTAGAAATATTCTACACCATATTTTTCCTAGCACAATCAAAGTTAAATCATCAAACAATATTAATTCCCAGGACTGGAATTTCACAAAAGACATGAATCAACTATTACACAAAAAATTTCGCATTATGCCTAAACAAAAACAAACAAACAGACAAAGAAAAAAAACTTTGTGAATCTCTTTATTTTTACAAAGAACCTGCCGCTGCTATTTCAAGCATTTCTATTCAAATTCATCATTGAACATATTATAGATGGATCACAAGCTTTCTTCAAGAAATCATGTTTCAATAGTAAAGATGCTGTAGCACGCTGCTTTACATCGCGGATCAACATTTGCGAAATAAATGAAGCTAATTCCGGTGAAACCTGTTAAAAAATTCGAAGTGGAGAAAACCGTATAAATATGGTTGACTACCGCCAATCCGTGCTTTTTATATACAATTCAAGAAATTATTTCAAGTTAATTTAGAGTTATGCAGAAAAACATAATACTCACGTTCACGGTTTCGTTGATCTTTGGAGGTGCATTATCACGAATCATTTTCATTGCTTGTAACGGCTGCACGTTAAAAAGTGGTGGTTCGCCCTGTATCATTTCGATGACCATTATACCCAGGGACCAAATATCAGCTTCGGTACCATATGGTAACCTGCTTATTACCTATAAAAAATTTTTTCTTTTAAACCATAAAACGACCTTCACAATTTTGAAAAGAATTAAATTAGTTAAAAGAAGGAAGACAGTTATTTAGATTTCCTTACGGTGCAAATTTGAATAGCTGGTTATAAAATACAATTAAAATAAAAAACAAACACCAGTCAACAGATAATTAAAACGAACTTCGGGCGACATCCAATATGGTGTTCCAACAAGACTACGCCGCTGTGGTATATCAACTGATAGCTGCCCACAGAAACCAAAATCAGAAATTTTAGCTATACCATTTTTTGTGAGTAATATTGAATCACTTTTAATATCACGATGTACGACGCCTTTGGAATGCAAATATTCTAGTGCTTTCAAGCACTGTACACAAATAGTTGCTATTACTGGTTCATCGATCCTGATGAGGATTAATAGTAGAAATAAAAATGATTAAAGACAGCTGTGTTTGAAAAAATCATTAGACAAGCCATTTTTACGGATACAAAGAAGAAACGAACAGTCTTGCAAAAAATATGGAACAATTTCCCAAATTTTTGCTGTAAAACGCAAACCTCCTCTGGGTGATAATATCAGTCAGTGCACCTCCTTCCATATATTCCATCAATACCCACAATTCATCATCTACCAAATAGGAGCCATACATTTGAATAACATTAGGATGCTCATAATCACGCATAATTAAAACCTTAAAAGAGTTCGTTTTTTAAGGAAGAAAAGCACGAAAATCGCCAAAGAAAACTGATTAAATATTATAAAATAACACATAGAAACTTAGTTTGGATATTTCAAATCTTTTACCTCATTAAATAACAACTCCCTTCGTTGTTGTTTCAGAATGTTCATCTTTTTTACAGCAATTTTTCTTCCAGTTGAAATCTGAAATGCGATAGCTGTCTTATATTAAGTACAAATTATTTTAACTTAATGACGATATTTCTGGTCAAGTGCTTTCGAGAAACATATAAAACAGTAAAGATATAGTTTACTGAAATGTAAAATAATAGTTTCGTCATGCCATCTTTTCATAAATATGAAGAACAAGCAATGGTCTAATTAAAAGTAAGCAAACACACAGGAAAGAACCGCTCATTCATTTACCTGTTGTGCAGTTACAACGGTACCAGTGGAACCTTCACCAATTTGTGCATAATTTGTCAAGTCTGTTCGAGGATCTCCTGATAATACAACCATTTTCAGTGCAGCACGGAACTAGAAAAAAACATTAATTTTGGTCACATTTCTTCTTAAAAGTGAAAATCAGCTTATCAGCTTATACTTGACATAACTATCCAGATCCCTGTGTTATCTACTCCTTCTGTTCTGAGCCACGTTATTCGCTATGAGATAGAAATGCAGCAAAAATTGTTCCCCTTCACTGTAAACTGATTAATAAAAGCGACGCCATTATCAATAAGTCAAAAAAATCTTATTACCAAATAGAGAAAAAAAATAGAACATGACGTTCAAAAACCTCTTCATTTGATAATCTATTATGACAATCTTCTCCTTTCTGTCGCATATTATTATGCATCACTGAATTATTAGGCCTATATGCCGATGCCTCATTCTGTAGTATTGTTGATGGCAAAGGATTCATTTCGACTTGTAACTAAAAATTTTACGGACTGCAACATATAATTAAAAAAAGTCGTCAATAATACTTCATTGTAACTTCTAGTCTTCATATATTGGTTTCATTTAAGGAATAACTTTTTGTGTATTTTATTTCACTTCACATATAAAAATTTATGTAATAAGTGTGCGAAAAAATACTTCAAAAAATATATAGATACCGCAGAAAGAAATTACTCTTTAAACGAAATCAATATAAAGAAAGAAAAAAACATCAACCAAAGCAAGCAGCTTTTGGATGATTAATTATGATTAGCGCTTATCTACAAATCACAAAAAGGTGTTATTATTCATAAAAAAATTCGTAATAATTACAGAAATTGCTCAGAAATTATTTTATAAAAATTAAAGTCATATAAGGAAACCTACTCCATTACTGCAGAAAAAATTTGATTTCTGCAATGAAGCACAACTTTCTGGATACACTTCAACAACATTTGCTAAATCGCATTGTTTAGAATAAGAGTTCTGTTGCAAATGCACAGGCTGTATCATACCTTCAATAAAAAAAGATTACATAAAGCAATATTGACAAGAGAATTAAAAGAGTAAAAAATATATAGCGGGAATATATCTATCTGAGAATATTTATGCCATTCCAACTTATCAAAAAAAAACCAATTCCTTTCCCTCATCCGTTAATATTTGGAATCTTAGAGCTCTTGCCCCAACTTCTTACCACTTCGCCATGTTGAGGCTCGTGGTATATTCATTTCCATTGGACTGAATTTTTGACATTTGAGAGATAAGTGCTGCTGGGCATGACGCTTTGATTGCATACTAAAAAAAGACGTAGATAGTAATCTAAATAAAGAAATTGGGATGCAAAACAAATATATATCAATAAATTTAAAAATAGTGGTAATCTGAGTTTCATAAAGAAATGGGTTCGCCTAATTTCAAATCAATCCGAGGAACAAAAACATACAACTCGGGAAGGCGTGCCCATGGTTCTGACGTGCCTACCACTCGTGTAAAATCATTTCGTATATGATCTTCGAATTCACCATGATCTTTTCGTAGCTTATTACTCATTGGCACATCACTGAATCTAATTTCTCTGGAACACAATCACTGCATAACATCCATTACAGCAACTGTAATTAGTTAGATAGAGGAACGTTCGAAATCATGCATCTCTTCAAAACTACACTGGCATATATACATATATATAGAAATCTAAACGTTAAACAGAAAAACGGTTGACATATAACAGAGAGAAAATCTAACTCCATTAAATCTTTGGTCTGATTTACTCATTAATAAGATTAACTAAGCCAATTTTTCCTTCAAAACTTAAACTCATTTAATTTTGACTTAGGTTATTCTAATGAAATATTCCCAACATTGAATTCTAGTTAAAAACTAAATACTTGTGACACGGCTGTGAAATGTCTCCACGAACAACTGTCTTAATTTCTGCAATTTCTGTCGGTGTAATACAACTGGGATCAACCATTGGTCGTGGGCGACCTCGTCTATTCGTAGTTATACCAATTATAGCTTGCCACTGCTAAAAATTTTGCTAAAATTTGTTACAAAATGCCAGGAAAAACAGACAGTGAAAAGTACTCTTATTACATGTGTTCTAAACTTCTAATAATATGACAGCTACACTAGTAGATTAATTGTGAAATACTTCACTAATGAAACCATGGCTTTTGTACACAACCATCCCTAGACAACTGCATCATTTAATAAATCTACAAACATTTACTTTAATTAAATACAGCACCATATAAAAATACCCTAAATGGTGTATAACGAAAAAGTAGAAATAAATATGATCATAGCCTTTGATATCACATATATCCATAGCAACGCAACAAAGAAACCTTTGGCAAACCATGATATTGGCCGGTAACGGGATCGAATCCTGCATGATATCGATGTTCAAAATTAGTGGGCATTGAAATATCCACTTTCCTTGTACGCCTTCGAATGGACATCTTCTAAACGATGAAAGCAGAAATGAAGTTGATATATACAAAGTTCTAAAATAAATATTGCTTCTTAAAAGTATTTGGAAAAGGAAAAAAATATGGAAATAGTAGTATAAGAAGTGACTTAATGTGCTAGTACGACTTATCGTTTGCTCTTGGATAAAATCTCCGATATTAATTGAATTATTTGGTTCGTATTATTCCTCAACTCCGTAAATGTACTGGATTTTGCCCCCCGCCCCCCTCCCCCCTCTTAGATTGTATGAAACGGTACATTTTAGCATAATATTTCCATACGTATGTGGAGAATTTTTTTCCCATATATATTTCGCTCAAAAATAATGCCATCACTAATTAGCCGTCATAATGGCTTGATAGAACTCTTTACTTTACCCACATGAAAAACTAGTATTAGACCGACCCAAAACCGACAAGCCCCAAAACCCGAGGATCCCCGAAATCGAGAACTCCCATTCATTAATAAATGCCATACTAAAGGCTTTGCGGGTCGGTATGAAATGTGCTAATCTCAGCAATTGGATTATCTTATGTTATCCTCGTATTCTTCAATTGGAAAGTGTTTCAGGCTGGTACCACATCACTTCATGTTCATTATATGATTATATGGTATTACGATAGGACAGTTTAACATTATAGTTTACGGTTAACCTATACACTTTGATATTATCAGGCAGGTGCTTTAATACACCGATCTAAATGACGTTTATTTGGTATTTTTTGATTGAAACGCTAATCAGTTAATGTAATTTATTCATTTATATTATTTTTCAGGAACAATTCTTAACATCCAGTCATATCTGAACAATCATCTAATCAATAGACAATATGCTTTTTCATTGTAACATTAATACGATTAGAAGATTCCAATTAATTACTGGATGGTACGGGTGAAAACGAATTGCAATCTCTCTGCTATCAAATCAGATGGAGTGAAAAGAGTTATGTTGAAATGATAAAAATATGAGAAAAAGGTAAAGATTATGTTAAATACATCAGTTGTTAACAAATAACAATTTGAATTTAATATTCTAATATTTGAATTTTTGATTTTACAATTTAACAATTAATGCTTGTTAGCATGTGATTATCATACGATGCTATTAAGAAGAATTACAATATCATTTGGGAATTCCTTTTTGCCACATTTGCTCAATAATTTGAATATGTTGTCGACCTGACGGCGGCTGATTCCCTGGTTCCTCTTGCACTTTGTTGGATAAATTGCATCGAAAAGGACGTAGCCATTTGATGACCTTACCATTCTTTCTTTCCACTCTTACGATTAATAAAATCGACAAAGCATTGATAAATATTGCAATTGCAAAACTTGTAATTTCCTGCAATCACACCATCGTAGTACAGTGGACGATAACGTAAGAGCTTAAAGCGAATTTCATTCAATCACAAATGTTTTTTTGTGTTCTATAAAAGATTCAGTGTTTCATTGGATAGAAAAACAAGTGCTATCTAAGAAATTACAAATAGCTAATATTCATTAGCATCATAATATTGTAAATATTGTAAACTTCACATACTAATATTTTAAATATTTCATAAATACATTCATACGTATCGCGTAAAAATTTCGAAAATTTAATTACTTTGAAAATTGCAAAATTCAAGAGATCAGTTGTGGGTAAATGTGTCAATAAGATTATTCCTGATAGATTCAGAAGTGAACTTATGATATACATTATAGTTGTTATGAACATCGTTTTTGATGTTTTCATATTTTCTCGAATTTGATAACGTGACGATAATGAATCTACGGATGCTTGTGTTTGAAGTCTAAATTAGAAGACATTTTTAGCGATGCATGCAAAGAAAGCATGAACTTTGAAATTATAAATTTCTAATTACAAATGAACTTTGAAGAAATCAAATTTTGTTGTAACAAATATTGGCTTCTTCATTGTTTTATTTGGTAACAACAGAGATTTCAGCTTTGTAAAAATAATTTTTTTTAATAAAAAAAATATTCTAACATCATTTTTCTCTTGCTGATCGTGCGTGTTATCAGAAGTAGAAAGAATATGCCAAAAAGGATTGGTATTTCCAATGCCAATTTTAAATAAGGAACTCTCCTACTGGTGATCGACGAGCAATAACTTCTGTAGGTCTTTTGACTTTTATTGAGTACCGATACTATATCCTTGATACTTGTTGCTATTTCATGCCACTAAAAAAAGTAAACAATTTTTTAATTTTCAATTTATTATCCCTTTAGAGGTATTGCTATGGTGCTGCTGACATTTTTCTAATTCTCTTAAGTGTGATTTATTTCTATGCAATAATTTATTTCACGAATGCATAGCATCGTATAGAATTTACGCAAACTAAAATTGTTGATATTAAAAGTTTAAATTTTTGTTAATTTCAACATTTAGAAAATAAACCGTTAAAGGTAGGAAAAGAAGCGCAATTGGATATTTCCATTTTTCGTAGCGTTGATAAAAGCACATAGCAATGAATCGTTCAGCCGTAATTGCAGTGAATGCATATCGAAGAGATTTGAGCGGTGCTGCACCACAAATGCTCAAAACTGAACATCTAATAGAATTTTCCAAAAAGGAGCAGTAATCCTAAAATTACTGAAAATTTTATAGATATTTATAGTTCATATCTAATTTATTGCCACTTTGAAATAAGCTAAAATTTATTTACAAATGCTAATTTACTTTGTAATTTTAACGTAATTGCATGAAAAAAAAACTAACGAACGTAAAGATAAATGCAACCTTATAAGTTATCAAACGATATATAAAAGTGGAGGATCGAAAAACGACTAGAAATGATCGTAAAAGTAATAAAGCCAATAAATTTAATAATAATATCCTCAAATTTATATGAAATACCTGAAAAAAAAATAAACACAATAAAAGTACCCTATCACTTCAAAATACTTCACTCATTTTTTTTTACCTTCTTACGGTTACAATGTCGGAAAAGCCAGGAGAAATTTAACACAAATCACCATTTTCTCTCAAATGTAAATTCCCTTTCCTTCATACCGCACCAAACGCCAACTAACCCATCGTTATTAGCTAGACTACTCTTACGCAGGACCATACGCAAACCTTACCCTTCCGGAGGGAAAGGGCTTTTCTTTCCCTCTCCCTTTTTTCTTCTGTCTTCTTCAACTATTGTATAGTTATGTCACGCTAATGAGTAACTAATGAGTAATTGTATAGTTATGTCATGCTAATAAGTAATGAGTGACGTGGGAAACACGTTACTCATTGGATCGATCCTCCCACTCGCGACGGTATAAATACCAATGAGGTGGGATAAAAGGGTATTCTTCCTACAATTCCTTCCTGATGCGGATGCTAATCCACGATCACTTAACAACCCCATTTTTGAATGGTAATTATTAATCCTCAATCTCGAAGACAGCCACGAATTACCCACTGTCCATACAACAATTACTTCGTGCTACATCAATTCTTAATCCACAGGTACGGTTCCGTTATTTACGCTTCTACTGTAACTAAATAAATCCCCAATAAGATCTTAAAAGAAATTTAATTTGTTGACGACTGACAATATAAATACTCAAACTCTTTAAGCTTTCCCAACATACAATCAATTATTAATGAAAGAGGGAAATTTAATTTAATCTATCGAAAGCGACGAGATTGTAATTTAATTAACTATAAATTTCGTCATTCGATAAGTAGCAAATGATGAAATTGGCACGTGCTGAGAGATTCATTTAAAAATTCCGTGTTGAGAGATTCATTTAAAAATTTTTTTAATGAATTCCAAAATTTTAAAAATTTAAAGTTTTGGAATTCATTAAAAATTCCACTCAAATATAATGAAATAAAGTGAATTTTTCAGAAAAATTTCACCTTTTTGATAAAAATAACTGTAGAAATGTATAGGATGAGAATTGCGCCTGTAGCACAGATAAAAGCCAAAAAAAATTGAGTACATTGAAAAAAGAAATTTGACTGCAAATGGTATGCTTCAGCACAAAGTTCCATATTTGTTCCATTCATTTCCTGAAAATTTGAAAAAGAGGGATACTTCGATGAAATGAACAAAATTTGAAATATTGAATTTTACAACAAAATCAAATACATATCAATAAGTATTAGAAAATTTTTTAAATTTTAAAATTGTGCACAGATACGAAGGATAATGTAAAAATGATCAAATAGCTCGGTTCAAAATTTTTTTTTAGTATTATCAAAGTATGCGAATTTTAGCAAAAGTATTTTATGAGCAAAATTATTGTAAATATTTTTTATGACGCGAGAAAAAAAAACGTTTTATTTTACAAATCTAATTTTGCAACGATAATACTAATTATTTTGATATTTCATTTTTGACTTTCTCGACATTATTGATCAGTTAAACAAATTTTAGACAATTTTCTTTCTGAGCGGTAAATCTATCTCTGCAAAAAAATGTGATAAAGTAATCACTACGCGCCAAACTACAAGTTAATCATTAATGAGTGTAGGGTTAGGACGACACAGATATTACACTTCACTGATTTCAGTGACGGTTGCCACAGAAACATTAACATTCAGCGTCGTTTAAACGCTACGATAGGTACGTTAAAGCCTTGTCATCGATATTAAATTAAAATTATATCATTTTCAAACAAAATTAAAATGTAAAATTACTTACCTGTCCATCTATGAAAGGTTGTTTATGAATTAAATTTACTTCAATTTCACTTTATAATTGATAGCATTTTTAGTGATCGTAATTTGCTAGCAACGATCACTTAGTGGTTGCTATTGAAAAAAAGTGCGAGAAGTGATGTATTTTTTGCTAAATTGTCTTTTTCAATGCTCAGTTTTTTGAATTAAATTCAATTGTTTGTTGCACAATAACGACAAGTAATATCAATTGAATTTCGCGTAAATTTCATAATAAATACCTTTAATTTGTTTAATAATCTTCGTCATTGCCCCAAAAATACTAAAATTGCTAGGAATTAATTGTTTGTTGAAATTCAATTCAAATTAGAACATTAAGGCTGAATAGAACTGAATTGAAACCCTCCCTGATTCAATTGATATTTTTAGATTTACTGAAAATGAAAAATTCCTACGTAAAAATTCATAGAGAATTTAGCAAACAATTAATGTTCCTTTTGGAACGAAAATTTATTGCATTTAGCAAAAAATACTAATAAATTTTTTTTTCTCAGTAGAAACTACAGTTTTTCCTGAAACATTTCCGGTTCGATTACGAACTAATCGCTATTCCTGCACTCACATCAGATCAAAAGTAGGTGGTGAAGTGTGTTTTGTTGGTTTGTATTGACATGCATTCATTAGCATAGCATCCAATTTGTTTTAATTAAAATTTCACTGACTGTGCATTTTCAAAAGAAAAAATTTACTGTAAAAGTTCGGTTACAACACAAACTTTGTTTTCTCGTAAACTCTGTGGGCAATGAACAAAATTTCAAAATTTGGCTATTTGGTAATCTATCGATAGGAATTAAATTAGGAATTAAATAGATCAAGGAATTAAGCATTCTTCAAATTTATCAGTAGTTATCTAACTATTTCTCATTTCTCTGCAACTGATTTCTAATGCTCTCGTTCTGCAATAATATCAATTAATGGAATAATTACAGGTGAAAGATCGATTCGGAGAATACTGCAATGAGTTTTCATCGTTATCACTTAACCACATGTATGGAAGTTTGAATTTGCATTATTACCGTAACTCTACCGTAAGATTTCCCTGTAGCATCAGACAATTCGTTGAGTTGCTAACCGTAAGAGATTACCGTAAGGGTTCCTCGTAGCATCAAACGATTCGTCAAGTTATTAAACGTGGGAAATAACGAAATCATCTTCACCGTAACCATAGCAGTACGTTATATTAACCGCAGCGATACCATAATAACCATTACATTTTTCGTTTGCTAAAAATAAAGTTAATTTTGCAAGAGAAAATTACTAAGAATGGTAATAATTTTATTGAGCAGCAAGCTAAGATTTAAATAGAAGCAAAAGTTTGTGAAATTATAATCAGTGAGTCATTAATTGGTCAGTTAAAGTTACCATAACTATTATACATTTAATGAATTCACACTGTGAAAAATAATTAAAAGTTTCCTTCCTTATTTCTTTTTGAAATTTTAGCTTCAACTTAAGCAGTGAACAAAATTACTGTTACTTAAAATTAGCAATTATTAATATAAGGCACAAGTGGCAATGAGAAAAAAGGTTTTTTTCCCTCAGTTAAACGACAATTTCACTTTAATTATTTGTGCTCTCATTCCTTATCACCTTTTTTAAAGAAAAAAATTTCAAATGATTTTTGATCGCATGGCTAAGAATAGTGAAAGTAATTTGCAGCAGTTGCATTTCTGGTACTAATTAGTAAACAAAAAAAGCATTTATAATTTAGCTTTAGGATAAAAAACAAGGAAATAATTTGATTCGATGTAACTGAGTGATGTGAAAGCGATATAAACGATATAAATATTCCTATTAATTCACAAATTATTCTGAGAATAAGTTAAGATTGAATTACTATAAGTCGTTGTTGGGCGATGGAGTTAATTTACTTGTGACATTGAAGATCATTCATCAGCTCATTTATGAATGAATATAAATAACACCTCGCAGAAGCAGTATCCCTCATCATCTCGCTGAATTATTTACGCATTCTAAAACTCCTAAATTCTCTAAAACTCTAAATTAAAACTCCTAAATCTAAAACTCCTAAATTCTAAAACTCCTAAACTTCTAGTAATTCACTTTTAGAAACTTTTTTTTCCAAATAAATTTCTCATTTTTCAGCAATATTTACGCTGTTTTTATCACTTTCCATCATTAAATTGTCTCTTGAAGTTTCTTTTTTCTAAATCTAAAGTATTATCTCTCAAAGTTTAATCGCAAGTTAAACCTTTTCGAACTTACAGCACACTTTTTTAACGTCTACTCCTCAAAAATGACGTACTATGTACTACTGTTGTAAGCTATTTCAAAATTTCTCTCTATATTTAATTGATAAATTATCGCCAATAATAATAACTTCTCGCCATCAATCATTCTCCTTTGATAGTAACTTAACTCGTATGCGTCATTTTTGCAAGATCAAAAGCACATTTTTCACGTAAAATCATGTAAAGTAACAGAACGATTACGATTGTTTGAATCAGTATGAACTTAGTTATACGTACGAACTAATTTAGCTATTTGGTCTACAACAGATAAGTGTTTTGCTGATATTAAAAATGAAGTTCGTACATAGCACTTTCAATAACTTTGATAATTTCAGCCTCTCACACCTCACTCTATTTTCTTTTGTTCTATTTTTTCAGACTCGTTTATTCGTTCACTTCTGATCTATCCAGTATTACGGATCCGATACTAAGCTTTCATTACGGACATTCTAGTTGACCATTTGTATCAAACATTTGTATTTGTATCAGCACTTAACAGATATCAATGGTTGTTTTATATTAAAATATTTTTTTTCTCTCCCACTATTTGTGGATGTTTTATGAAATTACAGGTACTTAGGTATTACAGGTCTCCAATTCTCTTCCATATATATTTTATATTTAGGTATTTCTCTATTTTTCTTCAAAAGTGTTGCAAACCTTAAAATTATGTTCCAATATAAACCTAAAATATACTCACAATATATCAAATATACTCACCAGTTATATAATTAATTTTGTATTCGTAAATTCTGTGTTTTAGGGAATCTCAAATATTCTCAATTAAATGACCTGCCTCTTCGACTCACACGTGATTTATTTGCTCTATCAAAATAACTATAACGAAAACATTTAATTAAAACAAGAAAAATTTTAGCATAAATAAACTTCATGTTTATTTTTCTATTTTTGGATTTTGAAGTAGATCGTCATCATCACCATCCTCTCCAATATATTTTCAAATCATTTTTAAAACAATTTAAATATTCCACAAAAAATTTTATTTCATCCAATAGGACTTAACAAAATAAACATAACAAATTGGATGGCAAACGAAATTTTAAAAAAAAAAAAAGAAAAAAAAACACTCTTTGCATAAATATTTTCAAATCGATAGATTCAAAATAATCGGCATTTAAAAGTCAAATCAATTGAACAAGCTATTCTTCATACAATTCATCAACGTCTTGTCACATCTGAAATAAAGATCAAAAGAGTTTAAATATTCATTAAAGTAGTAAAATTCTTTAATAATTCATTTCAGTCAGAATTTGACTGTATTTCAAATTTTATTCATTTTTTAGAATCGAATAAAAAAAAATTGTCAATTTCAACAGCTTATTTCGCTTACAAATCAATTTTGAAAGGTTGAAAAAAAAGATGAAAAATCTAATGCACAAGTCCTATGTGTTGCTTAATAATTGATAAATATTTCCACGAACAAATATCTGAAAGAAAATCTTCGAATTTTTTTCAAAATTTTAAATGAATCTAATTCTTCAATTATTTGTAATGAAGTTCAGTACTCAAAGTTCAATGAAGATTTTGTCGCTTAGGTTTAAAATGATGTCTAATATTTTGTATAATTTCATCTACTGTGTAAAAAAGTTACGAGTAAATTTTAAGTCACTTTGTTAATAAGTTTATTCAAATTCAGATTAAAACAAACAATCAAACATTAATTTCAATTTAATTTTATTTCACTGATTTTGCTTATTAAATTGAAACGAAACACTAAAGAAAGGAAATTTTAATTGAATAAAATTAAAAATTTCGAAAATTTCAGGACTACATTGCTAAATGAATATTTTATACTTTCTAACTTAAATGAATACTTTATATTTTCTAACTTACGCTTTACAGACGCATTTTGCACCGTGTAATACTGTTACAGTACGAATTACTGGATCGGCGTCATCGTCGCATTCTGTTAGCGCTATCTTCTCAAATTTGCCACCTTCCGGAACGCATACTTCACTTTTTTGACTTCGATGAGGAAATTCATGAGTGCCATACTGAATTTTTTTTTTGACATAAATACAATTATCAAATTATCAAAAATTTCCAGCAATCCAAAATTACAAAACAAAAAAGAAAAACCAAAAAAAAGACAGCATTTTTCTTAAAGAAATCATTTTTTAAAAAAAAGTGCACCAAAAATAAACCTCATAAGTGGGACAAAATCCTCGACAAACCGGAATTGTTAGATTAATTCGACATGTTTTGCCGTTTTTATCAGTTCGAATTAATGGGTTCATACCTGGCGCATGTATCATCTTCAGAAAGCATACATTATGTTTCTTTTTTTCTGCTTCTTGTCCTCTTCTACGATGCTAAATAAAAAAAAAGGAAAAAAAAATTGCAATAAAACAAAACAATTTTCCTACATCTGCAATAATTACTCAATTTTTTTTATTAAATTTTACATTTTTATAATTTCGATTTTTTTTTCTCATACAACTAATTAATCCTCTCTAACCATGCACAATTCAATTTTTCTTAATTTCAAAAAATAAATTTTGCAAAAAAAAAATTACTAAAAAAGGAAGGAGGAAAACTTACAATTGAAGATGTGAAAGTAATTGGTGCAAAAATAATTGCCACCAAACAAATGACGTTTCGCGATGAGGTCATCGGTATTCAATGATGTTGGCAGTAGTAGTAGTAGTAGTAGTAGTAGTAGTAGTAGTAGTAGAAGTAGTAGTAGAAGTAGTAGTAGCAGCAGTAGGTAGTAGTAGTGGTGGTGTGGTTGATAGAAAACAAAACTATGTTAAGCATTAGTTTACATAGTCTTTTGCAAATTCTGTTCACATCGCTGATGAAATTTTGAAATGTTCTTCAACTATAGCTATTCATCGATCCAAAATTTCATCATATTTTTTTTCATTCATTTCAACTTCTTGTTTTTTTGAATTACTTATTAAAATTGTTTTTTATCATAAATTTTACAAATATTCAAAAAAAACTCATTGTTATGTTAATAAAAAAAATAAAAATAATTACTTTTTTGTTTGTTTAAAAATGTTTGTAATAATAATAATAATTACTAGTGGTAGTAGTAGTAATAATAATAATAGTATTAATAATAAATGATAGTCATAAATAATAATAAGAAGTGATAATTAAATAATAATATTTATTAACAGCGTAAAAATAATGATATAGTGATAAATGTAATAATGATAGTGATAAGAATTACTAATGACAATGTACCGAGAAAAAGATCAATTGATAGGAAACTTATTTCATTCAAATATGATCTGTGTGTTTGCATAAAAATATGCAAAATGGAATCTTAAAAAAATTTTCAAAATGTTAAAAATTATTAAATATAATGTTTCAAAAACAAAAAAAATGAAAAAATTTTAAACTATTTGACTGACTTATTTTTTCCATTCTTTACACTATCAGACTACAACAAACAAATATAATTTGATTGTTACAACGTTGTAATTGTCAATAATAAAATAATGGCGTAATTGCTGATGAAAAATAAAAAATCCGGTTGTCACACCTACTTCCGGTTTTAACTACCCATCTGCAGTATCGAAAATACCTACCTGATAACCGTATATATATGTATATAAATTGTGTTTTTTGTTAATCGTTAATTTTTTAGCTCTCACTTGAATACTTCTTTACTTACCCAATCAAATAATTTTATTTGCACTACTGTATTTTGCTGTACTCAATTAATTATCAAATTAACTAATCAATTAATTATACCTTTGCTAATTGTTAATATTTTTGGTTAGAAAAATAAAAATTTTTATCATATCTATGATATATTTATCTATTGATTAGCTCTGTTAGGCGCTACTTTTTTTTTTTTAAAAAACTGTTAAATAAATTGCACTTACTAGTGCTAATCATGTAAAAATGTAAAATTTTTTAAAATTATCTGAATAGGCAATTTTAGTTAAGTAATTTTTGGGTTTTAAATTTATTATATATTTACATGGGATGTTTGAAAATAAAAAAGGCATTTTCTCTTGGACAATTTGACTTATCCTAGTGAATTCAACTCAATTTTAAATTATCACAATTTTTATTTTTACTAATTTTTTTCACTTTCCTTTTTGTTATAAAAAAGAGTTGTTAGAAAGAAGCAGTTATGACACACTTAATGAATCAATTTGTAATTAATGTAACGACTGTTAGTGACACATATTATTTTTGGAAGAGATATTTCAATTAAAATTTGATCGAAATTAATTATTTCCTACGCCTGAACAGTTAGTTTCATTTCTACAATATCAAAAAATATATATGCAATAACACATTGAAGTTTGTACATGTTGTTACAAATTATTAAATTTCAAAACTAAAACATTTTACAAATTTCTACTCAAAAAAATTATTAGGAAAAGAAGAATCCAAAATATTTCTTTTTTCCACAATAACTTAATTTGAAGTAAAATCAAACAGAAGAAGAGATAGATAAAAAGTATAAAAATATATGCATAATAAATATTTGCATAAAAAATATCTGTAGAAAAATTTTTTTTTACAACTATACAAACAACAACTAAATTTATTTCAAAAAAAGAACGAAAATGCTTCTAATACTATAAAATATAATTCTAAATAATTTCCTAAAATAATTTTTATCCACCAAAAATTATACAACAACATTTTAGTTGGAAAAAAAATGGAAGATCGTTTTTTTCCTTTTCATTTAATTTCAGTTTAAGTTCGATTCAAATATGCCATTTTGTTTAGGCCAGTGGGAGGTTGTCGTTTCCAATTGCCCGTTAAAATTCGCTTATAAGTTAGACGGAAGCGTGGATTACAGAAGGCGTAGCAAAACGGATTTATCGTTGAATTAACGTAGCATAAAAAGTATGCAATATGAAAATACACTGCTGGAACGGAATTTTTGTAAAATGCTTCCCAACAAACGATAACTGAAAAATGTTAATTGTTACTAATTAGTAATTAATTCTGTCATAAATAATTATTTAGTTAAAAAATCATATTAATTTTTTATGTACTGCAATTTTGCGTAAGTAAGTATAAGTAATTCCGACTTTTTTTTCGGTTAAAATATTTTATTAATTATAAATATTTGATATGCATATATACGTACACACACGCACACACTGACGTAATTTGGACAAATTGCGGAAAAATTTTAGATTAATTATCGGCAAAAGAGAGAATGGATTTTTGCATGTGAATTAAACATATAATTTACTAAGCTAATTAGTTAATTTTTTGTTTTGCTATTTTCAATATAAATAGAAAATAGGAATTAAGGAATGAAATAAATTAAAAATGGAAATTTACCGTTGTAGGGTGTCCATGTGATAATAAATGCTAATAAAATGGCGGAAAGTGTTTTTGCTGCTTTACTTTCCTGTTTTCTCTCACTTTTACGACATTCTCTCTCATTCTTTTTTTGCTCATTAAATAATTTGCTGAAATTAGTAAATTTCAAAAAATAAAGAGCAAAATTAAATTTTGAAATTAAATTTAAAAAATTTTTACACACACACACAATTATAGCATATCATAGCAATAGAAACTAAACAATTTAACTAATCAAAGCTTATGGCTATAAAAAAGATGTGATCAAAAAAATATTAGCTAAACTTTTTTCAAATTCTCAACGTTATTTTTTATCATTTAACTTAAAATTAAATGTTAAAGGTAATGACTTTTTTTTGGTAATTTTTAAAATTTTTTAATTTACACGACACAAGTGGAGCAGATATGAGGTTAAAATTTAACTAAAAAGCTATGATAATAATTTGCTGTTTAAATTATTATTTGTTAAAAATTAAATTATAAAAAAAGCAGCCAAAGCTTATGAATTGTTTGAAAACAGTCCTTTCATTGTTTTTAATTTACTAGAATTATGAAAATTTAAAAATAACTTTCTTACTTAACTACAGCTGTTCCATTTAAGGCCTGTTGTAGCACCGTATTTCTTCGGGCCTCTTCTGCTTTATTTGCTGGGAGAGTCGGTGATGGCCTTTAACACGAAAATGATTAGTTCCTAATTTAATCAAACATTATTAATAACAATAATAATGACATGCAGAAAGCACATGGCTAATTTGTTATCAATTAATTGATAAAATTAATTTTACTAAATTAATTTATTTCAACAAAACGAGTTGTTTCTCTATTTATTGATAAATTTTTCAATGAATTCGAACACAAATAATCGTGAAAGATTGTAAATTTTCTACTCAAATAGATAGTAAAAGAAAAAATTGTGCAAAAATTAATAAATAATTTAATAATTTAGTATAAATAAGTAAGTTTGAATTATACTCGGAAATGTTTGAATTGAATGATGAGAGACGGACACGTGATTCGCCATCCTCATTATCTTTTAATTTAATTAAAACACTATTTGTGAACGATTTATCTCTGCGACTAATTTGATTTCCAGTTGCTGAGATTGGTTCCGGTAGTAAACTATTGTTTTCCTGTAATATTTTGTTTAAAAAAAAGGCAAACAAAGAAAGAAGAAAATTCTTCAAATTTTTGTTTTTACTTCAATTATTTTCAGGTAATTTTAGAAATAAATACTAAACAAAATGATTATGAAATGAGAATTTTACTTTCACAATTTATTCAATGATTTGTTAATTGGCAATATTTCATAAATTAATTACACAGTTCATATTTAAATGAAATAACATTTTAATGTTAAATTTTTAGCCTAAATAGTCATTTTGTTTTTTTAGTATAAATAAGTAAATTTGAATTATACTCGGAAATGTTAGTAAATTAGTGATAAAAAAAATTAGCAAAAAGCAAATTAGCAAAAATTAGCAAATAGCAAAAATTAGTGATAAACACTGATATACAGTGATAATTTAAATTTACGACAACATTAAAACAGGTGAATGACTGTGCTACCTGACTATTTAGGCTCGCTGGTGGTGATTGCCTTAAACGATTTTGCGCACAGTAATATCGAGCATAGTTACTGCTAGCTGTTGATACTTCATCAGCGGCAATTTGACGCACATCACCGCCACTTTTATCAGTTGCGCTATCAGCTCTTTTTCCGTAGCAAATTCGTAAGCAACAAAATTGTTCCTTTATCATTCTAAAATTCACATTTCAAAATGCCTGGAATAATTGAAAACAAAATGAAACAAAAGTTGTGAGTGATGAAGTAATTGATTTACTTCAATGGATAATTTGACGATGAATTTGCTGTTTGTCCATTAAATGAATTTTTTCTTAAATTTGTTAATACGTTTGATTTCGTCTTTTTCTTGTTTGTGTTGTGTTGGTTCTGCAATAATTAGTGCATAATTGCAAGGTTAATTAATAACATTAAGCCTTCTGGTAAATAAGGTATTTGTTAGGAATGAAAGAATTTCATTGGTTTAGCCAATTTGACATGAATGAAGCTAAATTAATTATTATTTAAATTAAAAAAAAGAAATAAATATATAACTAATTTAAATTTTGTAAAATAAAAATAGTAAAGCTGTGAAAGGAATAAAATTACAATGTTTTATTATTATTGTTATTTTTCAATTATTACTATAACTACTTATTGGTATTACTATTACCTGACCGGCTTGCAAAAGGTACATATCTTTTTGCTGTTTCTTTGTTTCATAATATACGCGTGAATATAAAACAATCATAATTATTAGAGGTAACCAAAATGCAGCAATTGTTGTACCAACGGATACAAATTGATTCGTTTCAATAAACTGTACAACACAACGATCGGGGTCAGTAAATTGACCTGAAATTAGCAAATCTTTATTTTATAGATGAAGTGAATATGTTAGTTTTTTTTGTAGTAGAAAATAAGATTATTACTAAAAGATTAATGAGTAAGAGAGATCAAGAAAATCGCTCGCTTGTTCTCCCTTTTTTTCTTGTCAATCGGTAAAGTAATATTATCAAAAATGTTGACGAAAAAAAGCAATTTGCAAAAGTTAATTTTTGTAAAAAAAATTTTAATTATGTTTTTTAAATAAATTTTTTTATTTTTTCAAACATATTTTTTCTCAAAAAAAAGATTCCTAAAAAAAATGAAAAATTAAGAATTTTTAATTTTTTTTTAAAATTGAAAAAAAAATTTCATTTCTATAATATACCTTCAATGTAGGGCCAACTAATAATCCATGGTGGCCAAAGCATAGCCGAAGCAATATAAGTGCTAGCAATCATCAGAAATGCCTTCTTTGCTGTTCTTCTGTAAATGACCGACCTACTACTTCAACAGAAAATTTTAAGCTTAAATTTTATTAATTAAAATTATAATTACTGAAAGTGACGTATAGGAAAATTGCAAACAATTAACACACGTCAAATGAAAAGATAAGCAAAGGAAAAAGCGAATAAAGAAATTTCATGTAATTCAAAATTCATAATTTTAATGAATTCATTACTCTTCTAATTTTCTACAGCAACAACAACAAAAGGACCTTGGTCGATAACTTAAAGGTTTGGTAACAGAGAAATATCGATCGAATGAAATTAGTAGTAAATTGAGCACAGATGCATTACTCATCATGTAATCAAGGCATAGCCAAAATTGACACATTGCATAACCTAAGCCCCAAACAGTATCAGCTGCCATATAATAGGTCATTATTGGAATCGATACTATTCCTAAAAAAAGAAAAAAAGAATTTTTTTTCGATTAAAATTGAAAATGAAATTTAAAAAAAAACAAAATATTAAAATTGAAAATGAAATTTAAAAAAAAAGACAAAATAATATCATTAGCTATATATATACATATATATATGTATATAGCAATACTGAAACTGATAATATTCTTAAAAATTTTTCCATTTTTTTTGGCTAAGATTTTTTTTAAAAAAAAAAGTGAAGCATAGCAAATAGCAAAAATCAAACGCATTACATATAACTAAGCCTTAAATAGCAAAATACCAAAGTAGAACATTTCGTTTTTCTTTTTTTAAGCTAAAATGAATAGAATATTTCGAATATTAGCATATGTAAGATTAATTTTAATATTCGATGTAAAATGAAATAGTTGAAGAATTATTGAAATTCGATAAAATTCAGCCTATGATGAACATTGTATGTGATCCATTTGGGCTTCAACGCTAATACTCCGCTAGACTTTTGATGATGAAGTGGAAAAGATAAAGGGAAGTGTGATTATTTGACATTTAAATTTGATTCATTGTATTTTTGAATTGAATTGAAACGAATTTTTTTTAAATTATCGAATAACTAAAGTAGCAGTTGCTGGTTCTTTTTTATCTTTTATCACTGAAACAGCAAAGGAATTCAGCTTTCAAGATAAATTAATAGTAGCAAATGCTTTATTTTCGTAATTTTTTAGATCAAAATTTCAATCAATTTTTTCATTTTGAAATTTTACGTTACAAATAAATTTTTATTACTTTTTAAAATTTTCTAACAATAATTTGAAAGATTTAATTGAAAATATTTAAGAAATTAACTTGTTGGAGTTGCAATATTTTTCATGCGAGAGCTATAAAAGAAAATTATAGCATATTTTTAATTGACATTTAAATTTAAACTAAAAAGTTTACACCTAAAATATAACCTCTAAATATACCTAAAATAATAATTTGTATAAATTGATAATTTAAATTTTTTATAATTTCAACGGAATTTTTAAGCATTTACTGAATTCAATTGCAAAAAATTTTTTCTTCAAAACGTTTAATTTACACTAAAAATAACTTTTTTTTTGCAAATTGCTAGTAAATTTTGGATCAATATAAAAATTCATTAAAATTAATAATTCAAATTAAAATTTACTTCAACAAATTTCTTCATTTTGAAATTTTACATTACCAAAAGATTTTTATTGCTTTTTTTAAGAAACAAAAATTGTAGTAAAATTAGCAAGTGAAATACCAATGGCAATATCAGCAACGGCAAGACTGAATAAGAAGTAATTACTGATTGTTTGCAATTGCTTATCAATTTTGAAGCTCACCAGAACCATTAAATTGCCACCTGTCGTCAGAAAAGCAAATACACTTCCAACTGCTATCATACATACTAATCTGCAACACACTTATCACTCTTATCATTTATCATTGATTTATTATTAAAATTTGTAAATTTAAACTTTTCCCATTGAACATTAGTCATTTTTGAAAATGCAAAAAAGAAAATATTTAACAATATCGTACACTTTTATTTGATATTATAATTGAAAGTTTCTAAAATAGTAAGTACTACACGTTAATTTTACTTATCTAAATAATTAATTACATATTTATTACCAGATGAAATAAGTAAAGAATTAAAAATTTTATTGGCTTTTTAAATTAAATTTCTACACATATGTGGCATAAACTTATAGTTTATGAAATATTTCAGAGATTATGCTTGTAATTTAGCATCTCATTGTTTTGCAGCATACATTTGTTTTAAGTTTTAAATTTCACCTTTGTTTTTTCAAGCAAACCTTTTATCTTCAAATATACTTATATATACATATATGAAAGTAAACTTTACTTTTTGACAGTACTTTTGTATAAAAACAATAATTCATAAATTTTGAAAAGCAAACAAATTTACTAAAGAAATGCATAAATAAATTTAATAAATTATTTTTATTAAAATTTTAAGATAGAAAATGATATACTTTGGATGATCGATTTGTTGTTGCATATGTTCGATGGTAATATTCGATTGCATTTCATTAGTTCCATTAATTGCGGCATTCATTGATGACTGTTTGAAGTGTGGAAAAGACGTTGTTGTATGATTGAAGATGAAGGTTAGTGCAGGAAGCGTTGAGTGCTTATCATCAACGGCGGTAGATGATGCAAGAATCTATAAAATTACTATTTCCCTGACTTTTTTTCATTTTTTTTTCTTTTTGAGATTTTATTAACATTTCAATTAAACACATTAAATACGTAATTTTTTTTTAAATTAAATATTAGAATTTTTTTTAAAAAAATGGATAATAATAATTGTAATTATCATTTCTGTGAACAAATTTGATATAATTTAAATAAAGTTTAATAACAAATTTAAAACATTATATTACTACTAATTGAGAAAAAAATTTCTGCCTAAATCTAAAATGTATTTGTTAAATTTAAAGATTTAACAACAGCTTTTCAAAAATTGAATTGTTGCAGTGTAAACAAAAAGCACAGAAAATGTTTAATTTCAGGCATAAGCAAAAAGATTTATTAGCTTAATTTAATTCCCATAGATATTTATAATTGCAATTTCAATCCATTTCAAATACGTAAACACACGCATATATACATGCTGCTAAGCTAAATAGACGAAAAATAATTTTGCCTGTTTTCATTTAATAATAAAAACGTAGAAACAAATAAAAGAAGCAAGAAAAAAGATAGAAGGAGTTTTAGAGTCAAAACTTTGAATTGAAATAATTAATATAAAATAATTGAAGTTAATATAAAATAATAAGTTAAAATATTGAAGAATTAATATAAAATGATTAATATAAAATAATATAGATATATTTGTGGAAAAAAGAAGAAAAGCAAAGTAAAAATACCTTTAAGGTAGTTTTGGGCACAATCACAGAAGTAAGTTACTTAGGATAAGTAGGAGGAGAAGAGGAAGCCGTGCAATTTAAATTATATAATAAAAGAAGTGAATTGTAAATTAAAGTATTTTGTCTTTGGCTCTTTTCCTTTTGTTAGAGTTAAGGCTCTTTAAGGAAAAGATAAGTTAATGCTTAGCAAAGCTACTACAATATGCTAATGTATTGTCCTACCAGTTCAACTGTATAACTTTAAACTGTCTTTCTCGTTAACTTATCTAACTCATTTGATTGGTCTAATTAGAATGTTCATTTTCTGCCTTTTCTTATCAATTTCGTTTCATTTACTTTTTTTTTTTGAAAATTGTTAAAAGTGAAACAAAAGTGTAACTGACTAATACAATGCAATGGCATTTTAAATTTATTGCTAAAATTTGAAAGGGAAAAAAAGAAACAATAAATTTTTTTTTTTAAAATAAAATTGATTATTAAATGGAAGTTGCAAATGTTTTTTGGCATAAATGTAAAATGCAATTCACTTAGCATTTGATGAGCGTCTTATCTGCCAAACAATATGTAATAATAAAAGTCATAGCTAATTATATTAAATTTAAAAAATTTCTAATTATAATTACTAATTTATTATTAAGCAGTAAATTATACCGAAAAAGTTAGTGCGTTTGAACAGATTTATTTTTTTGGCAAAATGCTAAAAGAAAGAAAACACATTTGTTTTGATGTTTTTTTTCTCGAAGAGATGAAATTCAATTTAGACATCTTTTTTCTCGCTCTTATTTTAGTGCTTATTCAATAATAATTTTAACTAATTAAATTTCACAGATAACAACTTCTAATAAATATACTTCACGATTAGAGAGGTTTAAAAAAAATAGCGTAATTGCAAATCTTTCCTGGCAAAATTTTTCTCAAAAAGTTTGTAAATTCTTTTATGCATATTATAAATTCAGAATTTAGAGATCATTCTAAGTATTATCAATTAAATTCGACAATTAAAGAAAAAAAACTAGCTTATCCGAGAAAAAGAGGAAACAAAGTTTAATGCATTGATATTTTACTATGAAATTTTTTATTAATTAGATTTTATTATAGTTAAAAATTTCAAAAGTTATTACTTCCAAAATTTAATTAGCCTTTTTTTCCACTTTTTTTTAATTTCATCAACGATGAAATAATCATTCACCTGCATGACAATTCGAAATATTTTGGAATGAACGAAAGATTCGGGCAGTGTACGCAAGATATGTTCGTAGGTCGGTGTTGTTGAAATTGCTGCTGATAGTGCCATCTCTCAATTTCAACGAATTTACCACTTTATCCTTCTTTGATTACAAAAGAAATGGATAAATAAAAATAAAGTAATTCCGTAAGGTTTTTCTTTTTGGTTGTTTAACAATTGCTATAAAATAACTTAATTTTTTATCAGATATATCGGATTAATTAATTGCGTAGTAGAAGCAGTACGGGAAAGTAATAAATTCAATTATCAAACATAAAGAACAAAAGAAAAACATTACGTAATTACTTAAATAGTTAATATAAAAAAGCGATATGGAAATCAATGAATGAGTGAGAGTATTGGTTAGTTCAAAACTGTCAAGCAAACAATTAAGTAAAAGAAAAAAAACAAATTAAAAAATTTTAAATTTTTGACAAAAAATTAGCTAGCAAAATGAAATATTTCCTTTTCATCCTTTTAGTTCATTCATGCAGAAATTTACTTTTTCTTAATTTTATGCTTGAAAAGATGGTTTATGTGAAAAACAATGACAATAAAATATTACTTCTATGGTAATTTTGGAAAGAATATAAATTAAAAGTAAAGTAATTAATGATCCTATCAGATTGCAAAATGATTACTTTGTATGAAAATAAGTTTAGGATAATCGATTAGTTTTTCTTTTTCATTCTTTTTTAGTAAGCTGTTGTCAGAGGTAGGTAATTGTTTATCTAAGTGATCGATTGATTTCAAATATTTCACTTAATACAATTAATTAATTATGGTCATTTCCATTATAAGTATTATGTTACAAATGAGAAAAAAAATATTTGAAAAAAAATGCTTGAAAAAAAATTTGAAAAAAATATTTGAAAAAAAAAATTTTTTTTGAAAAAAAAATGTTCAAAATGAATACCTGTAATTAGGAAGAGAGAGAATTAATTTTGTCAAAGTCAAAACAAATCTGATTTTACAAAGAAATTGCTAAATGAATATTGTAATTGTTCAAAGAAAAAAAGCAACTATAGCATCAGAATGTGATTTTCTTCGTTAAAAATTCATTGCTTTACAAAATCAGTCTGCTAATTCAAACCTTAATTAACAGGTAAATGTGCGATAATACACCTGAATCTAATGCATTCAACATTACTAACAGTAATTATGAAATGTTTATTATTATCCGCCTGCTGTACTATTTACTGGTCAGAAATAAAAAATAAAAAACAGTTTGTAATTTTGATTGGATTTTCCGGTTTTTTTTCTTTCTATTTATTAAATTAATATCTTTTTTTATACAATAATAATAGTAATAATAATAAATAATAAATAATAATAACAATAACAATAATAAAGAATAATAGCGCAGGATTGTCATATTTTATATAAAAATAGATGAAATAGATTTTAATAGCATAAAAAAGTACTCAGTAAATACAAACTATTAAACTCAACAAATATTCAAAATTAATTTTAATTATGAAAGAAGTAGAAGTTAAAAAAGAAAAGAAAAGCATTTGAAAGAAGTGACGTAGTGATGTCACAATCAGTCTTAAAATTAAATGTCATCTTATTCATTAAAAAAATACTTGAAAAGAATATTTGCTAAAAAAATAAAAAAAAAAGTTAAAAATGGAAGAGAAAAATCTAAGGACAAATACATAAATGACTCTAAAGCCTTTCCTCATCTCTTTCCCCTCACACACACCCCCTCCCCTCCTCTCACTTTTTTTTTCCTTACTGTTAGCCTTCTTTTTGAGTTTTCGATGTTGCTGAACTGCTTTTTGATCGATCGAAGTTGAACTCAGTTAGCACTGATGAGTTTTTCACAGCTGTGCCTTCAACTGATATCTTTGTGGATGATAATATGCATGGCTTTTTAAGTTTTAAGGTTAATCAAAATTTACGATTAACCTTAAATGCTACCTCTCCTTTGTTATTTGTCTCTTTTTTTACAATTTATTTAATTTTATTTTTTTACAATTTATTTAATTTTACTTAATTTTTAGTATAATAAGTACAATTTATTTAATTATTTATTTATTAATTATTTTTCTTACAATTTATTTAATTATTTATTATATTATGAAGGAAATTTTCAAACAATTAGTAATTTAATTTTTAAAAATTAAAAGTTTGATTTTTAGAAAAGGACGAATAGAGTGTGCTAGGGAATTGCAATGGTAGGAATGTAGCATTTAGTAATTTATAACAATTATTATTAGTAAATAAAAAATTATAAATTCAAATTAATAGATATTAAGTTTTGGGCGATGCACTTGAGATGGCACAACTACTACTGCAACCAATAAAAGTAAAAATAACAATAATAACAATTAATAATAATAATAGCATTAGTATTAATAGCATTAATAATAATAGTAATAGGAAATTAAAATAAAATGTAATATTATTTCTCAAGGAAAACTGACATGAAATGCAAATTAGTACAACAAAAACAGAATAGGTATGTTTTAAGTGTCATCTTAATTTCATTTTTATTATTCTATCACAACTGAATATGCGTATTAATAATTACACATAAATGGGAAATCAACGTAAAACATTATTAGTAAGACGTGAAAAAATTTTCAACTGATAATTTTAACATTTAAATAATTTAAAATTCTTAAATATAAACTTTCTTCTGCGCATAGTAGTTCTTTTTTTGTTTTTTCCATAATTTAAATCATTAAAATAAGCGCGAGGTGGAAAGAAGGAAAATAAAATAATAAATATGAAAAATGGAGGAGAAATGCCAACTAATGTTTTATCTAAAATGATAAATAAACCATTTCATATTTGCAAAATTAAAATTAAATTTGACTTTAATGTAAAGCGATAAAAAAAGGTGAGAAAAAAAATGAAGTAAAAATGAGAAAGAATTAATGAGAAATTAAAATGTTTAGAAATAGCAAAAAAAAAACGACTGCTTCTGCCAAATATTTATTTTTTAACAGCTGCTGATATACGACGATATGATCGTTCACGCAATATATACCTCTCTCTGTCTCTCTCCCTCTCTCTTTTTTTTCGAAATAAAATAATACCATTAATTCAAATATTTCTTTATTTTTAAATTATAAATCATTTTATTTTGGCACTTTTATTAAGTTCGAATGAGAAGAAGTTCAGTCGAACATACTTATTATTTAATGAAATATATAATTAAAATTTCAAAGTCAATGTTTGTATTTGAATTGTTGCCGATGAAAAGAGTATGAAACAAAAACCGCTCGAGTACTGTGACAACTGCTACACTATGTGAGTAAATTGCTCGGATCAGTGCAAACTACGTGATATGCGTGTGTATAACGTATATATTTGTGTACCCACTTCGACAAAAAGAAGAAAAATTCTGAGCTATCAAAGATTAAATTTTAAAATTACTAAAATGATGTGATGAATTTTTGATAATTAAATACCAATTATACATATATGCATAATGCACATCATTGTCATTGTAAAAATATTAATTCAAATTAGTTAAATATGAAATATTAAAAAAAATTTTACACAATCACTTACTTTTGTTAATATAAAAATCTCTTTTTGTGTGTGTGTCATTTACTTCATTGTTGTATGCAACGATATTTTATGCTAAAATAATAAGCGCTAATAAAAATAAGAAATTACAAAAAATAATTAATATTTTTGCAATAATTAAAAAAAATGATCGAAATTTTTTTTAGAATTAAAAATTAAAACTTTTTTATTGCTGAAAAGTTTTAAGTTTTTCACACAATATGTTTTTTGTTTTTATTACGTATTGCATGGATAATATTTTTATATATTTTTTTCTATGTATATAAAAACTAGAAATGAAATATTAGAAATAAAGTATCGGAAATGAATTACAGATATTGGGGACAGATTATTTTTTGCATTTTATTCTTCGTTAAGTTAGTGAAATAAATGGTAAACTAATGGGAAAAATGATGGATGGAATACTGAAAATGAATTATTAAATATCAGAAATAAAGTATTCGAAATGAATTATAGATATTGGAAACAAATTATCTTTTGTAAATTGTTGATTAGCCTCAGTTTCATTTAAATTATTGTTAAAAGCGAAAACATTCTATCGATCATCAAAACTTTCCCAATGGGAATGTTTTCAATGAAAAAAATTTTTTAGGAATGCACATTGAAGTCAGACAATTTATCATTATAGTTTATACGTAAGTTACGTAAAAATGAATTTATATTGCATAAATATCATAAAAGTATTCCTAAATTCTTATAACATACTAATAAATTGTATGAGTTAAATTTTATTCAAAATCTGATTAATAATGATTATTTAAAGTTTTAAAAACAATGATAAATTGACTTAAAATGTATAAATTTACAGGTAAGGTATATATGTAAATGTAAAAATTTCATTAGATGAATGATAAAATAGCATACCAAATTGCTTTAAATATAAATTTTTTTCTTTCGAAAAAATGAGGACCAATAATGAATATGTATTGGTTTGGTGGTGGTGCGCTAGAAATGCGTGACACTTCCCCTAAGCTTTAAAAGTGTTTTTTTTCTGACTTAATTAAATTTAGGCAAATAAGGATTGAAAAAGCAAGTACGCTAAAGGACAGAATGCAAAAGTTCCATCCCAATTAAGTATTTTCTTATATTCCAAAATTGACCTTGGCAGCTGGCTGATAATGGCCTAATCACTTAGTGCACTAATTTGTTTACATTCCATAAATACTTTCTACAAATGTATATTTTTTTCTTTTCTTTAATAAAATAGAAAAAAGGCTGTTAAGAAATGAAGCAAAAAAAAGCAAAATGAACAATTTCAATTGCTAAATAATTTTTCAAATTAATAAAAAAACGGCGTAAATATCAATTATTTTCAAAAAAAAACAACATAAATTTATAATTTTACTAAAAAAATTTTTTTGTAAATTAATTATTGGTGTAAAAAAAATTTTGTAACACTAAAATTAGCAAAAAGTAAAATTACAATTTTTATAAAATATATTAAATTGCTTCCTGCATATGTACTTGAATTAAATTTGTTCTAATTAAATTTACTGCATAAAACAGAAAAAAAAAAGAATCAAGCAATTCAGTGAATTAGTGAAATATGCTAATTTTAATTTAAATTTAACACAAAAATTATTGGTTTTTTGGCAGTAAGAAAAATTTTACAAAGTATTTTAAAATTTTGTTTTAAAAAAACGTTTTTAAAAATGTGTGAAATGTTTATTTCGTTTTCTATCTTTGCTGATAAATGTTAAATCAATAAACGAACGCATTTTTCCATTGCATTTTTTTTCACTCATAAATTATCATTGATTAACATAAGTTTATTGCTTGCACTTCATTGTGTTAAAAAAAAGAGAAAAAAGTATAAAGAAAAAAGTATAAAAAGTATAATTTGAATTTATAACAAATTATTTTCTAATTAAAGATGACTAATACTGGGAGTGGAAAAATTGTTGCTTTGAAAAAAAAGGAAGCCTTAAAGAAATTAAAAATTTTTGAGTTGAACTTTTCTTGTTTTTAGTTAAAGTAAATTAGTTGAAGTTAAAATTCGTCAAAAATATTTTCCTTTTCTTTTTTTTTGATCAATAATTGCTATTAGCAATTTTAGCATTAAATTATGCATTGCAATACTATGAAAGTAACCTTCAAATTAACTAATTATCGTTTTTTTTTTTTTTTTTGTTAAGCGTAAAATTTTGCGCAATCAACGTACGCACGTCGAATGCAATCATATTCTTTACTTTTTTTCTCTTTAAAGCTATTACTATTATTGCTTCGTCCTAAATAGTACCTCAAAAGAAAGAAAAAATTTAGAATAACAAGAATATTAGCTTCCTTAAAATTATCAAAATATATCATTCGTTGAGGGAAGAAAAAAAAGAAATGAAATAGCCAGGAAGTTTCTTTTTGGTTAATTTTATTAAAATTAACAAACAAATTTTCATATATAAAACAAAAGCAATAAATGTGTGTTTTTTTTTAAATTTAACTGAATATTTCTTATTATTATCATTTGAATGAATATTTTTTTAAAAAAGAAATAGTATGAAAATATTTTTCTGAAAGAAAAAAAAAGACAAAAAAGTTGATCGTTGTGAAAATTTCCGTTCTTTTTCCTCTAATTTATTTTTTTTGCTCTTTTCCTTATTGGTAGGTACAGGTACAATTGTTAGGTGTGCTAGAAGAGCTTTTTTAATTTAAATTAACTTCAGAACAAATTAGTGAATTGACAAAATATGAATGATGAAATATATGAGGAAAAACTAACGAAAGTAGAATTTGTAAATTTCTGAAATTTTGAGAAAAAAAACGAAATGAAATGAAAAGAGAAGAAAAGCAAAGAGTCAAAATACAATACATTCATCGGCTAGAAGTAAATTTTTTACGAAAACTTTGAAATGAAGACGAATAATCGAAGTTCAGGTAGCAGCTATTGCATTTAATTTATACAAAAAATTAATTAAATTTTATTCATCAATTTTTAAAAAAATAGTTACAGTCAGAAAAAAGTTTAACTTTAGAGAAAAACAAAAAAGGCGGAAAAAGTAAGAGAAACAACGAAAAATTTTGCAGAACAGTTATTGCTTCGATTCATTAACAATTCAAATTTGATGGTAGAATTTTCATTCGTTTTTTTTATTGGCAATATGAAAGAATTGAAAATTCAATGATTTACGTATTTTTTTTTCTTCTATTTCCTTTTTGGGACAATTGAGTTCTTTCAGCGTAATAATTACGCAAGCCGATTAATTACAGGAAAAACGAAGAAGGCAAGAGGTGAAGAACGAAATTTTTCGAACAAATCAAATTAATTTAATAAAAATAATTCGTAGCTATAGTAATAGAGCAAAGGATAAAGTACAACTTTGATAATTTCGCTAAAAAAAACATTTTTTAGCTAAATTAATAAAAAAAAAGATTTGTAAATATGACATTAAAGTAGCAGCCATTCCCATTCTAACAAATTTCTACAATTTTTCATCATCGATACGATGTAATTTTTAGAAATGAATAATACAATAAAAAATCTTAAATTAAAAAATAAAGAAAAAAATATGAAAAAAAAACAGTAATACTGCTATTGTGTGGCAGGATATTTTGCAGGAAAAAAGATGTAAAAATTAAAAATTTTGTTAAAATTCCTGCTCTATTAATTCACAATAATTAGCTTTAATTACTATTAAGATAATTTAACTACAAATTAGCAGAGCATCAATTTTAAACAAAATTTTTAATTTTTAGTCTTTTTTTCCTTGCAAAATATACCACACGATGGTAGGATTATTGATTTTTTTTCCCGTTTTTTTCTTCATCTTTTGATTTTATCTTTTATTTTTAGTTTGTTCCTCTTAGCTTCCACATTATTTTGCTATGACTAAAAGCTATAATTACACGCTAGCATATGCTAATTTTAATAAAGGAAAATCTCAATTATCGAAATAAAAAATTGCTACCATGTAATTTTTAAGCTATACAACCATGAAGGTAAGTGCTAACGAAGAAAGGTAAATTTAAAACAGAAAATTTGTTTCCTCCAAAATATCGAAGTAAACTATTAGCAGAGTACTAATTACGTTATGCTTTTAATTAATAACACATTAATTAAATGGTAATTTATTATTTTTGCTCACAAATATTTCAATTATATATTAGCATTTTATCATACACTAATTACTAATTAAAATATGTTAATTACTAATTGAGATAACTTTTGCTTTTTTAAAAAATTTATTAAATATTAATTGAAATATGTTAGTTTTATATTAATGCTCTACAATGCAACACTTATTAATTTAAATCTTTCATGTCCGTTTAATTTGCTGACCTAAATATATTAGTTTTTTTATCGCATAGTAAATATGCATTAAAATAAATAATTAATTATGAAAAAAAAACTGAAATGGAAGAGAGGCATAATTAGCATTTTAGCTAACGAAGGAAGTATTCAGACATTTGAGATGCTGCAGGAGAGAGCTGATAGTGCTGATAGATGGATGAAGGAGATAATGCGACAGGTGGTAGTGGTGGAGAAGAAATGACCTAATAAAAATGCAAAGCATATTACGTCAATTTCATAAAAATCGACTTGAAGTAAAACTTCCGTTGGAAAAAATTAGAAAATTAAAACAAATGGCCTTTTATAATCACCGATATTTATTATTATTACTATTACTATATTATTTATTATTATTACTATATTATTTATTATTATTATTATTATTATTATTATTATTATTATTATTATTATTATTATTATTATTATTATTATTATTATTATTATTATTATTATTATTAT
>JABVXW010000422.1:32500-43193 GCA_013365375.1 Litomosoides brasiliensis | reverse complement strand
ATTATTATTATTATTATTATTATTATTATTATTATTATTATTATTATTATTATTATTATTATTATTATTATTATTATTATTATTATTATTATTATTATTACGTTATTATTAATATTATTATTATTAATTATCATTGAAACGATTATAACAATAAATGATTCACGTAACAGAATTGTGTGTACTGTAATTAATATGTTTTATATCAATTATGTGTTTAGAATTAAAATTAGGAATAAATGTTAAATGGTGAACTGACATAATATATGAATGTGTGACGTGTAACAATAAGTGAAAATTTTGATTTGATACTTCACATTCATTCCCATGGAGCAGCACTAGGATGAATGGATGAAGGTGTGTGTGTGTGTGTGTGTGTAGTAAAAATTAATTACAAACCTGTATTTTGTTAGATGAGGTGACGAACCCATTCTGAAATAGTAATGTACTTTTGTAATGACTGCATAATTTTTATACAATACTGAATGACACAATTGCTAATAAGAAATACAAATTAAATTTTTATTCATTTTATTGAAAGTAAAATGTTTCATTAAATTATGCATGAAGAATTTACAAATTCAATAATACCAATAAATAATACGATGCAGAAATTTGTTGAAATTCAGTGAATTAATTATGTTATTGTCAATTTTCAAAAAAGAAAAAAAAGTAAAAAACAAAAAATGCAAAAAATAATGAAATCTATTTACTTTCCAATTACAACAAGCAGCAAAGGTAAATAATAATCGTCAGAAGTTAAAGCAATAAAATTAGACCAAAAAAAACCAGTGATTGAGAGAAGCGAGAAAGAGTATGTTGAAATGTGTGAGCAAAATCAAAGTAAACAAGAAAAAGAGAACAAGAAATAAAATAAAAGGAAAATGTTGAAATGTATAAATTATTTTGAATTAAAGTGAAAAACAAATAAAGAAATAAACAAATTAGCTGCAAAAATACATCACAAACATTGGTGTGAAAAACTAATTTAAATTTTAGTAGCAAATTTAATTTAAAAATTAACTGAAACATTTCTAGTATTTACGGAAGAAAGCGATTCGAATATCGAGTACAATAATAATTTTGCACATCATTTCCAGATGAAACAATAATTCGAATTCATTTATGAATTATTTTAAATCAAATAAGAAATAAATGATCAAAAACTTTTTTTATGCCTCAAATATTTACATATATTACAACAATTTTTTGGGCATTAATTTTTTAAAAACTTAAAAAAAATTTTGAATAAGAAATCATTCTAAACGAACATGTCGAATTAATTTGCCATTCATGTCGTTTAAAGTAAAAAAGAAAAACCTGCTAAAATAATTAATTTTATGAAATTTTTTAAATAAAATTCTATTTTATTTAAGCAAAAATTTTTTTTATGTTCAAACTTTTATGAAATAAATAGTGAAATGAAAGTTTAATATGTTCGTACAGCTAATATACTAATGAAAATGGAGAGAATTAAATGTTTATTTGATAGGTATTTGAAATGTTTTTGAACAATCACTGGCTTTATTCAAAAAAAGATAATTTATAAGAAAGCGGAAAAACAAAATCAGCGATGCAATTAATAAAATTTTAAGTAAACTTAATCAAAGAAGCAAAATATTAGGTTTGTATACGAAATTGGTGGATTTTTTGCATATTTAACAAATTTTACCGTTCGGTTTGTTTTTTCGTTGTTCATTTATTCTATGCATTTTTTTAAAATGTAATGTTTAAAGATGATTTTTGGTTGTGTGTGTGTTCGTTACAAATCACTAATTAAATTGAGAATCTAATTAAAAATTTTTTTTTCTTTTCCGTTGAAAAAAAAAACGGAAAAGAAAATTCGATAAATGCATGTGTACTTTGCAAGAGAGGAATCGATAAGCAACAAAAAAAAAGAAAAGAATTATTTTGAAATGTCATCTTCGTTGGTTGAAACGACATGGAAGAGAATGAAGTTGTGTTATTTGATGAAAAGTTCAATTTTTATGTGACAAATTGACGATAAAAATTTTCGACGGATAAACAGTGTTGAAAGAAATGTTTAAAAACACTTCGGAAAAATTAAACTTTGCATTAAAAATAAAATAAAAAAATAAATTAAGACTGAAGTACCTTGATATGACTGCAAAAAGAGGCATTATATTTGAAAAATTTATAACGAAAAAAAAATGTGCCAAAAATTATAAACAATAAATTTCAAGACTTTTATATTTGATAAAATAGCTTATGGGAAAAGCCTAATTAATTTTAACGCTAATGAACTAACTAATTTACCACAAAATTAATTAAGAGTATTTCGGAAGTTGAAAGAAATTAGGTTATAGAATAAATTGTGCTATTCCCTAATTTTTCCTCCTTAACTATTATTTCATTCTCAAAGTGTAAAATTGAATGCAAACAATAAAAAAAAAAATCCTCATTTGAAGAGTTTATTGATCGAAATTTTAAAAGGATGAAAAAGTTTTGATGAAATTCTGAAGAGATCTAAAATTTTATAAAATATCAAAAATTAGTTTTTTTTATCAGCAAAAATGATTTCCATTTTAATTTTGAAATGTTTGATAATACTTACCGATAATTATTTAAATCTAATAATTGAAAAGTAAATAAGTAAATTAATGAAAAAAAAAGTTTTTTTCTATAATTATAGAATGAATGGGTAAAAAGGAAACCAAGAAACTAAATAACACCTTGGAAAAATAAGTTAACGATAAATAAGGTAAATAAGTTAATGGTATGGTTTGATGTGAATAAAATAAAGGAAATAACTTACTGTGATTTTCTATCTTTAGTGGTTGGGTCAAAGGTGATCGATGATGAACCACATGAGCACATACCATAGAATACGTAATCAGTCCAAGACCAAACAGAATCCATGATCCTTTTCAACTTCAATTATTGTGAAATGAGAATGATTGCCTGGTTCAATTAAAAATCATACCGTAACTCGTAAATCAGTCTGAAATTATAAAATTAATTAGAGAGAAGATAATAGAGGAAATAAAAAAGATGAGAAAAGCAAGATTGTTATAAGAGCAATTTTAAAAAAAATTAATTTCAAAACCATTATGACTGATATTTTGAAATCTTTTTATAGCTAAAACTAAAAAGAAAATGTAAATAAGTATGTGCTATATTTTATTACCGATAATTAGACTGATTAATTACTATTACAATTACTTAGTAAATGAGGTAAATAATTGCTTCCAAGATTTGCTACGTGCTACCTGAAAGTTTCGCTTAAATATCATTTCTAGAATTTATTCATTTCCTATTATATTATTTTGCTAAAAACAAAAAAAAATATGAAACAACAATTTTCACTAATATTTTTTTAGGAATAAATTCGATTGTTTGAATTGCATCAAAAAAAGTCGGTGTAATGACTTGATATCAGTTAATATTAGATGACAAAATGATAAACTTATCAGTACTACTCAATGAGCAAAATGATGTCAATACATTAAATGATAGAAATGTAAAATAAAATTAAAAAAGGTATAAAAATTAAAAACAAGTATCCAAGCAAATAGTATATATTGTACGTTGAAGAAAAAGAAACGTTGAAAAAAAAATCTACGTCGAAGAAAAACCGAACTATAATTCTTCTCAAGTTTCTTAATTTATATTAGAATTTTAAGTTAGTCAAGAAAGAATGTTTTCAGTGTGGCAATAGAAGTGATATGATTAATTTATCTATAACTTATAAAATTCTGATCATTCGTATTTAACAAATCAATCAATTAGCAAAAATAATATTTAATTTTTTGCTTAAAAAAATTAGCAAAAAATTAAAATTAAATCAATTTTGATAATATCACTAACAATTTCAAATAGTATCATCAAACTTATCAAAATAGCTCTAAGTTTACTACACAGAAAGTAATAAGTTTTCCACTGTAAAATGGAGCTATTTAATTTATTCATTTGTTCTCTTCAAATTTTACTTTTTATTTTATTTAGTTTTTTAAATTTTACTTCAAATTTTGCAAAAAAGTGTTTTATACATAAACAATTTTTCGGAAGATTTGATAAACTTTGCTAATTTCAAGTTTCCGCCTTTTTTTAAAAAAAAAGTAAAGAAAATAAAAATGAAAAGAACAAAAAATTCATTCAAAAAAGAAAAGAAAAAAATTATAATAATTACGGAATGTCGAGAAACAAAACTGACGATAAACAAACTTTTGGATAAAATTCAGCAAAAATTTCATTTCATAAATTAAAAAAAAAATTTCACAAATCAATTGCTGAGCTTGAAAAGTGAAGCATTTCATTTGGCCCACACTGCACTTTCGTTTTACTATTGATTTATGCTTTTAAAAAAAAGGAATGAAAATTAATGGTGAGAAGTGCGAGGAAAACGTGAAAAAGTTTTTAAATTTCGCAGAGTTTTCGTGACAAATTTGAAATTTTAAAATATTTAAAATATTTACAAAATGTTGAAGGTGTCTTTTTCTGAATTTTTTAAAAACTAAACTCATTTTTGCTAAAATATGAGAAAATTTTAGGAATGGAGAAAAAAATTTAGGAAAGAATCTAACCTAAATTTGCCTCCAAAATATAAAAAATAAAATTAAAATTTCAATTAAAAAAATTTGCTTCTTATTTAAGCCCTAATTGCTGTCAGAGAAAATCATTAATCAGAAAATGTTGCAAAGAGAAAGTTTAAATTTGTGACGAATTTTTGAAAAGTAATTTCAAAAATTCGTGACAAATTTAAACTTTTCGTCACAAAATTCCGATACTTATTTTGTTATAAATTTCAAAACATTTATTACATTTGTCCGATAATACTCTGAATTAGTTATTAAAAGATTTATGTGAGGTTAAATTAGCATAGACCTGTTATTTTTTCTTTTAGCAAAAAAATACGGCCAGTAGAAAATTTTAATTTACATTTATTTACTAATAATCAATTCAAATTTACATCTGCTAATATCAATTGAAAATTTAAATTTACATTTACAAATAGTAAAATAACATGCCTACTTACTTCAACTTGCAAAGGTAAAATTTTGCTAAACAAGCTAAAACAAAAAAAAAACCAGCAATTGTTGAGAGAAAAAGAAGCAAAGAGGGAAGAGAGAAAAAGAGAACATTTATGAGGAAAACAAATTTTGGTTATCTGCAAAAATAATAGCGTATGAAATAAAATGACGGAGGAAAACGTAGTAAAATTAGGTCAATGCCATTGACAAAAAAAATGAAAAAAAAAAGAAATCGCCGTCGGTGATGCAAATTTTGTTAGCGAAAAATTTTCTTACACAATTTTTTTAATAATTTTTTTTTTTTGAGAAGAGAACATCATCGTTTCACCAAATTTTGAAAAATGTTAAAATATTATTTGCAATTTTAACTTTCATGTCTTACCAAAATTGAAAGTGTTAGTGATGGCAAAACTTCTAAATAAAAAATTAAAAATTTCAAAAAAAGTGGCTTATTTTTTGAAGTTTTAAATTATAGAAAATTATAGCACAAATATGTATGCTCTCTCAAATTTTCATAAAATTAATCATTTTAAAAGAACAAAAAAAAATTGAAAAATTTGCTCAATTTAAAAGTAAAAAGAAATAAAAAGCAAATAAAGGAAAGATTTTAATTAGAATTAAATTAAAAAGGCCACCGTTGATTTCATTGATTTTATTTTTGAAGTAGGAATTGAGGAATCCTAAAACTGACCTATAAAATAAATTTTTGGAGAAATGTGGAAAAATCAGAAAATTGAATAGACTGCATATCAAAAGAAAAATATAAGGATTGTGTTAAAATTGTTGAGAACGCAATGATCACTATGACCTTATTTAATCTTTAGGTGTGGTATGATCAGAGACGAGAAGTTTTACAATTTTAATTTACAATTTTAATTTCCATGATGAATTTTATGAAAGAAAAAGGGGGCGATTTTCATTTGTTATTATGAATATCAATAATAGTTAACAATTTTAAAATTGCAAAATTTATAAACAATTTGATTTTGAAAATAATAATAATAATATCGAAAAGAGAATAAGAAAAACCACGATAATATTCTTTAATAATAAAATTTAACAAAAATTTGCCATATCAAATTTTTTTCAAAAATTTTCAAACAAAAAAAGTGGATATTGAAGAATATTTTTTCCTCTTTATAATTCTATAATTTCTCTTCGTCATATTAAAAAATTGGTTTAATGCATTTTTCTTTTTGAAATCATTATTCTGAATGAAAATTATTTTCTTATATTTGATTATAAATTAATTACTATTATTAATTTCAATTTTAAACACAATTTATTCAAAATCATAAAATTACAAAAAATTAAAAAAAAAACACTTAATTTATCACTGCAACGATATATTCCATTCATTCGCACATACGAAAAAATGTTTTTGTTTTTTTTTATTATAACGAAAAAATAGTATTTGAGACATTGTTGACAAAAGTTCAAGTATTCCAGAAAATCTTTTTTAAATCAAAAAAATATATTTTAATCAAGGTATATTTTGTCACTCTCTTTTTTTCTCTACTTACCTCTCTCTGTCTAGTGAAAATATTCAAAAATAATTTCGTTAAAAAGGAAATTTTATGAATTTTTACTCAAATCATTACTTCCTATATTCTGACGAAAACATTTTAACAATTGCGAGAATGTTTTAAGTTATTTTCTTAAGTTTTAATTAAATAAGCTGTGAAGATTGAAATTCACATAGAATAGAAATTAGAAATAAATGAATTTGCTTTTGATAAGAAGAAATAAATTGAATTAATTAAGGCAAAATAAAATTGGATTAACCAAAAAAAAACCATTTCGTTCAAATTAATTAGAAGCAAAACAAATTAAAAAAAATTACGGAGTTAAAGATTTGATTTAAATTAAATCAAACATTATTTATTATTTTTAACAAAGCTAAAGCAAGCAAATAGTAAAGTATTATTGTATGCAAATCAATATTTTTTTCATTTCAGTTGTTCCTTCACATATATATTACTGTAATTAACACATATTCATACATATATCAAATACTGTAATTTATTTTTGTCAAATTTTAAGAAACGTGTAATTAAGCAAAGCAGTTTATTTTAACAGAAAGAAACTGATATATCAAAAGTAATCGTTTTGCAGTAGTACGTCAATCGGTCAGTGATATATTTGCTCCGATACGGTTAATCAGTGTATCAAACTGTGTAAGAAAGAGAAAAAAAAGAAGAAAAAGGAAGTGCTATTCTTTTTAAATTACAAAAACAATTTCAGTATTGGTTTTCGTATTTTTTACACTTTTTCCTGTTTTATCTATTCATAGATTCGGAAAATATAAAATTAGGTAGTATCTGTTTCTATTTGAAGTAAAATTTTCGATTTGTTTCTTCTTTTGTTTACCGTATCACAATTACTGCACTGCAATTACTGTATTACTGTACCGCAACTATTAATTACTGTACAATAATTATTATTTTATTGTACTACAATTATTAATTACGAAGGTGAAAGAAAAATAATTGCAATTATTGAGTAACAAAAATTCACAAGCTTCTTTTTTTTTGTAATTCTATAACACAATTATATTATCTAACCATTTGTGCTAATTACGTGTATTATTGAGGAGAAAAAATAAATGTGCTATTTTTAATTTTATGCCCTAAAAATTATGCAGTTTTTTTTTAATGAAAACTTGAAAATCAATAATTTAAATTAATTGTAAAATTGATGATTGTAAAAGTTTGCAGTAAATAAGACGAAGCTAGAGGGGATAAAGTGGGATAAAAAATGAACATGTGCATTAGTACAATTGAAGTGGTAATGTTCTTTAATTTAAAGTTGTTTTTTTTAAAAATAAATACGAACGAAAAACAGAAACCTAAATTTGTGTCAGCGATTTCAATGGGATAAAAATGTAAATTGTACGAAAACGGTGAATTTAATTCGCTTCCATTTAAAAAAAAAGAAAGAAAGAAAAAAGTTTTTCACTTACTTATTTTACTTTTAACTTTACTTATAGCTATCATAAAATTTTAAAAAATAAAAGAAATTAAAAATGGGGAGGTGAAATTGAATTTGGAATGCGAATATAAACAAATGTAAGAAAACGTAAAGTACTTGTTAAAATTTAAACTGAAAACGAAGTGCAAGGGGAAAAATAAGTGAAAATTACCAAACTATGAAACTTTAAGAAAATGAAAAAAATGTTCAAATTTTAAATCGATGAAGGAAAAATGGGAAAAAAGAAAGAAGGAAGGGTTTAAAATGAAAAAAATTTAATATTAAATTAGTGTATTTGTATAGATTATGCCCATCCAATTGCTTGTATCGATTAGGATGAGCAAATGACAATTAGAGCAGAAAGGAAAATTAAAGGTAAAATTTGATAGGAGTGATATTTCGATCAAACTGCAAGGATAATTCTTTTAAACACTTCATTCCCAACATCAATCCTATTTCAATTTCAAATTTAGGAATTCATTTTACACAACTAAGTATCGGTTTGCGGAACATTTGTTACTAACAGTTTATCTCATTAATTATGTATCAGTTATAATCATTTCTCGTCATTTTTCTCAATTTGTTGCAGAAAAATCTGGATCAAACATATATTTATTAAAATTGTTAAAAATTTCTCTAGAAATATTTCAAAATTTTAATTTTTCACAAAAAAATTAAATTCACAACTTTTTTTTTCAAATGTCCAAATGATATCTAAGCTAAATTAAAAAATGTATGTATTAAAAGCAAATTTCTAATTTATAATAAAATTTTCACGTCAAAAGATGGAAGAACAATAACAATGACAAGTGATATTTCAACTGATCGGTTAATACTTACGGAAAACTGACTGACTTGATCAATTGATTGATTGGTTGATAAATTGATTGGAGTGGTTTTGTAAAACTTGTTTTGTTGAATTTAAATAGAGGACATTGAATTGAATTGAATTTCAACTACGCTCAGTGCACTACTATTTTATTTGCTTGAATACCAAAATTACTAACTAACAGTTTATTACAGTAAAAAAAAATTCCAGTTCTGTTAAAATAAAGCAAAAAGTTCAAACAAAAAAAAATACACACACACAACATAGCTTATCAATTTTGATTTTTTTGTTGTTGTAAAATGATAAATGAAAAAAAAATTATGGTAAGGAGAAATATTTTATAAAAAGAATTTTTTCTCTTTTAAAATTAAATTTTATATTTTTGAAAAAAAAATTATCGAAGAGGTATTTTGAGCAATTTATTAATTGCCTTCATTTTGATATCGACTAATACATTAGTAAAAATTAATAAAGATTAAATTTTAATCAAATGTTAAATGATTACCGAATTTTAATTACTACTAATTTTTCTTATTTGATTCGATCATCTAACAATAAGACTACGATAAGCGTAGATTAATTAAACATTCGTATAGAAATGTAATACTTAAAAGAAGATGACAACATAAAAATGTAATACTTTGTTAATTCCTTAAATATTAATAGGCATCGTAATAAACCTGTTATCTGTAACGTTCATTCTGATAACAAATATTAGTTTCATTCATTATCAGCATTTTACTATCACCAATCACTCATTCATCACACGAACGAACTCTTCTACTCTAACACGTTATATAAAATTTTGAATAGAAAAAATAAATTTACCATCGAACGTATTTATTTTTAAGGCTCAATAAATTTTATTATAGTAAAAAAAGGATAAGGGTAACTAAAATAGGCTATAAAGTAACGAAATTCACTTTTTAAATGTATTAAATTACAAAATAAAATATTTCATCGAAATTGATAGTGCATGAATTGATAAAAATTTACCGATCATTTTAGTAAAACAATTCATAACAAATTTAAATATAACTTATTTTAGGAGAAAAAAGTTATGATATTCTGCCAAGCTAGTAAAATGCAATTAAAAAGACGAATTGAATTGAATTTAAACGAGAAGAAAAAAGAAAAAAAATCAAACATTCAAAGTTTTCAACAGTTAATAATATTTTCTAAAAGATTCATGATAATTATGATAAAGATAGTGATAATTTATTTGGAACAATTTACTAAACAAGTTAATTTATTCATTAAATTTTTTTAATTTACAATTGCACACAAATAAAAAATATTCGTAATTCAAAAATAAAAGTAATTCAAAATTTAGACATAATTTCATCTAAATCATTAAAATAGTCATTAACAGAATTTTAATTATATTCATTTAGTGAATATTTTAAAAAATTACAAATTGTTTGATCAATAAGTGAAAATAAAAAATAAAAGCTAACGATTACCATTGTATTCTCTTCCTGTCATTTAATCGCTATTCATTAAAATGTATTTGAAAAATTATTTTTTAAAATGTAAGCGCAAAAAAATTACTCATAAAAATTGCTCATTCAATTCATTTTTTACCTCTTCTTTTTTCTCATATCATTTCATTAAGACATTTTTAAGTGAAAAAAAGTTGCAAAAAAATTTGAAATGTGAACAGATTAGCAGAAGGTATCATTGATAAATTATCTATTTAATTAATTTGGAGCTTTAAAGGTTTTCAAAAAAAATTAAAAAAAAATTTCAATACTTAAATTAAAAAGTTTGTCAATCTCATTTCCTTTCCTTACACTAACAAATATTTATAAAAATTATATTCATATATGAATATTCATATATTAATTCGTAAAATTACATTTGGTAATTAGCCATCTAATAGATAGACTGACTAAAAATGCTAATT
>JABVXW010000422.1:0-30000 GCA_013365375.1 Litomosoides brasiliensis | reverse complement strand
ACTCTAATAATTGTTGAAGCGAAAAAGGAGGATGGAAAAACGCTCGTGAAGGGCATTAAAGGATAATTTCAGTGCACTCAACTAATATATCGCTATTTGCAATCCTTATCTTTTGCATTTATCAGTTATCGTTTTGATGATATGTTGTCCGATAGGATTGGCGCATATGTGAAAACATTAATTAAACAACGGGAAAACGAGGAAAACAAATGACAATCGTTATCGTTATCATTTATCATTGACCATCGCTAACAGATTATGATGATCGTCAGTTATCTCACTATCAATTATCATCTTTCATTTTTAAAATTGATTAAAATCGATGTAATCGATAAAAATTGTACAAAAATATGAATTAAAAAAATGCTTTTTTGTTTAAAATCAATTTTAGTAATGAATTATAACAAATTGCACGTAATTTTTTCCGTTTTTTTTCGTATTATTTCAAATAATTTTGTGAAAATTTCTATTTCAATTTCATTCTTCTCTATTCTAATTAGCTAATATCATATGAGCTAATTAGATTTGTGATTTCTGAAAAAAATGACTCGCTTAAGACTTAGGTGTAAAAGATATGAAAGTTGCAAATTTCTTAATCAAAAAAAAAGCCTAAAGTTTATTTTTGTTTAAAAAGTAATTTTGCCTTTCTACCAATTAATTTATATGTCGTATTTTTTCGATACAATTGTATTTTATGATTGAAAAGGGAAACAAACAAAAATCTTGAATAAAAATAATGAAAAGATTAATAATTAAAAATTCATATTTAATAAATAATTAAAGGACAATTATTTGATTGAAAAAATAACTAAATAAATAAATAATGAATATATTTAGTTCATTTATTGCAATAACAAAATTTAATCAAATATCAGAGATACCAGTTATTTTTATTAAAATATTAATAAATTATATAAGAATTTGTATATGCTAAGAGATTTCACTCGATAACAAAGTTTTGGACTAACAAAATTAAATTTGAGAATAAATAAAGTGCCGATAAAGTGGATTAAATGTACGGTATGTGCAACTGTAGTAAACGATAAGTAAACAGATAATGTTTGTTCAACATCGATGTATTCATCCATCGTTAGATCCATCGGATACTTTAACAACTTGAGGAAAAACGGATGAGTGAAAAATTGAAAATAGAGAGAGAGAGAGAGAGAGAGAGAGATGATGAAAATGAGGCAGAAATAATTGAACTTTTCATAAATAATTGTTAAAGATAAATTTGAATCAAATGCAAAATAAAAGTAAGAAAAAAAATGGTAAAATTGATAAATTTGCTAAATTTTTTCCCCTTTTTTTGATCTTAAAAAAGTACTTTAAAAAAATGAAAGTAAAAATTTCATACATTTATACAAAAGAAAATTTAATAAAATTTGTTAAATTTAAAAGATTCAAAAAAATTGTTATTCTCATACGTTATAGCTAAATTTGAATTTTGTTTTTCAAACAAAAAGAAAAGAATCCTATCAGATTTTTTTCAAAAAAAAAATGTGAAAATGTAAATAATGAAGCGATAACAAAAAGAGATAAAAGAATGAAGCAACAATATTTGTATACATCAAAAACCCACTAATACCTTCTGTACTTCATTTATTTTAAAATTTCACCTCTAATAACAAAATTACTGTAATTATGTTAGTATCAATTAATGCGTTAATTACAAAGATACTGTAAAGTAATACTGCCATTAGTTGAATTTAATAATTGTAAAAAAAATAATAGTATTTTCAAATGCAAATGAGAAAAAAAAAGTTATCAGAAATAAAATTTAAAATATTTTTTCACAACTAAAATTCCAGCAAAAATTGTGAATTTTCCAGCAAAAAATGCTCCTATGAATGGATTGGAAAAAAGAAGAAAAAAAACAAAAATTTTGTAATTCTTTTGATAGAAATTTTCAAATAAAAGCGAAAAATGAATCATTTTTAATGCAAAAAAAAAGATTGCCTATAATTCCAAGGAATTGATGATTTTTTGCAAAAATAAAAAAAAATAACATTAATGCTTTCTGCCTGAGTAATAGCAAAAAACAAAATATTTTAATAGATATATAATAGTGAAAAAAAAACGTTTTTTAAAACTGTAAAATAATCATAAAAATGCTAACAATAATTCCTATTACAGTTATTGTTATAAAAATAAGCAGTAGTCGTTTGAAATGCAATTATATTAGTAAATTTCAAATTAAAATTTTTCTAGTAAAATTGATGAAAAAAGAATTTTGATAGCGATGAGGACTGGATAGGATGAAATAAATGTGAATGAAGTTTGAATTGAGTAAATAATACAACAGTATTGTTTGTATACATTTCATTTGGGTGAACCGAAATTAAATATTTCATTCCTGAAGGTCATCATCATCATATTAGTGTGCAAAGAAGAAATGCACAAATGCGCCGATAATTGCATTTAGAACTAATTCATAAAATGTAAAATTAAATAAATCATTTAAATATTGTGGAAGAATTGAAAGAAAGATATCATAAAATTAATTTCCAACTATTACCAAATATGTACAAAATCTGTTTCAGTAACAAATTTGACAATTTTAAATGAAATGATCCCATTTTACCACATTGATGATAGCTTTCTTTTCTGCAATATACCACATAATATGAGAATTTCAAGAAATTTGCAGTGAGTGCATTTTTTATCTACCAAAATTAGAAGGAAAAAAAAGAAAGAAATTTTCAAATTAAATAGCTAAAGTGTTCATTTAATTTTTTTTTACTTTTATTTTATTTTTCCATCGTTCTTATTGAATGAATTCCTTCCACTAACACTTAAATAGGAAAACACAATTAATCGAATTGGAAATGTAAAAAAAAAGGAAATAACAGGAAACTGTTATTTTAGAATATTACGTTGACCATAAATGAAAAACTGGAAATATACTTGAAATAGTTATGGAATAATAAACTTCAGAAATTAGTTATGTAAACGATCGACACCTATATGATCGACGTTTTAATGTATTGAAAAGAAAAAGAATGAATATATTATTAAAATTAAATTATAATGTAAAATTAAATTAACATTGATGGCAAATCATCCATCTAAATTTCCAACATATATGTACGAATGCGTAATTTGTAGAATTAATTCGTTTTTTAAAAAAAAATTCACATTTTCCACCTAAAAATATACAAATTAAATTTTAAACTATAATTCTCAAATATGTACCATTAAATAGTATAAATTAAAATTATTCTAATTATTATAAAAATAATAAAAATACATTAGGATAATTTTGGGTCATAGGTTGTATTATGATATTTCGTATTTGCGTAAATTAAGGAATAAATCATTTCATTGTTGCAAATGCTACCATTTTATAGTATCTCTCTGCATCGTATCAATTCGACAACGATCTTAATAAATGTACTAAAACAAAAAGAAATAAAATTTTTTAATAAAAACAAACAAAGATATGTAATTAGAAAAATTTTTTTAAAAAAAAGCCAAAAAAATATGTAAATTTAAATAATTCCATTTGAAAAAAAAAGAACGAGAAAAATTGGAAGAAAAGCGTGAGTTTAATTTTTTGTTATTTTTTTTCAACTAATAATTAATTAAATAAGAAAAAAAAGAAAGGAAAGGAAAATTTAAGATTTAATTGAGGATGAAATGGATGAAAACAAATAGTGTTTGGTGATATTTAATTTAATTCAATCTTTTAATATAAATAGATAGATATCATTTGTCCATTTTTAACAACAATCAATCTTCATTCTTTCTCTCTTCCTATCTCTTTCCCTCTCTCGCTCTCTGTCTCTCCTTCTCTCTCTTTCGTTCATATATTTTATAATAAATATCGAATTTCTATCCAAGAATGATGGACGAAATGGATATTTATTTGACATTGAAACGAACTAGTTTTGCCTTTTTTTTTTTCTCTCTCTCTCAGTAAACCACCACAAAATGAAACGATTTGATTAATAGAAAGAGAAAGAGAGAGAGAGAGAGAGAGAGAGAGAGAGATTGGTATGAGAAGAAAATTTCAACGTATTATTATCAATTCTACGTAGTTAGTCATTCATTCATTCCATTAATCCTTCTCACCTTTACCCTTTTACTCCGAAAATATCCTTAGGGTATTATTTATGTTATCGAAACGAATAATTTAAATGCTGCGAAATCAGTCCTATTTCATTTATAAAAATTCGAAAATTTCCTTTCCGCCTAGTTGTATAGTTCGATGATCAATTTGAACTAATTTCAAACTGTTTAACTATTTTACGAATCAACAAATCACTGGAAATTTAGCTAATTTAATAAATAATGAATTTAATAAATCCAATAATTTCGAATGTAATAACCGTTTATACAAATTCGCAAAAAGTTACGAGAGGATGGGAATAATTAAACATTGTTGAATATTAATTACCTGTAATGCTAATTAATTATTGAAATTAATAAATCTTTTTTTGTTTTTAAAAATGAACTTTTATTTTGGTCTGAGTGCAGGTAATTTCGATATTTGGTTTACCATGCGTTGTGTGTGTGTGTGTGTGTGTGTGTGTGTGTGTGTGTGGAATAATTAGACATTGCTAAATATTAATTATTCATTAATTATTTTGATTTAATTAACTCAAATTTAGACATTCAAACGATTAGTAAAATAAAACGTATTTGCTATTTATCCTTTTTTCCGTCGTTTTTTTTTTGAAATAGAAAAATTAAGATAAATAGCATTGAATGCTAAAAATTTGATGCATAAACTTTTACATTAGAAATTTGTCGATCTGTTTTTTGCGTTTTTTTTTTTAAAAAAAAATCCATTCACATTTGAAAATTTGCGAAACGGAAATTGTTGTGCCACAAAATTGAACAACACGTAATTATCCATTTGTGCTACCGACAATAGCACTAGTAGACCAAATATATTTCCGGCAAAAAAACATTGATATAATAATAATTGAGGAGGGACAATGAAGAGAGGAAGAATAAACAGACAATAAAATCGGATTAGGAAAAACGGAAAATGGAAAGGGGCAGGAAATACAGTTTGCTTTGCTTCATTGCTAATAAACGTTCCATTCGTCTAAATCATTAGCATTGTAGAATGATTGAATATAATGCTTTTCAGGTGCAATCATTGTGCTAATGGTACTAGAATCCTTGTCCGTCTCAGTTTCGGCCTTACAAATTTCTGAATTCGGAAATTGTTCTTTGTTTGCCAAAATTTTCGTTTTTGACTCCATTTTTTTGCTTTCATTTGAATGTAGGAATTGCTCGGTAACATTGCCGTATTCTTCAACCTTAATTAGAAAGCATAGACGTACTAGCCGGAAATAGCATGAAAGAAAAAAAACGGAAATTAGTATGAAAAACAACTAATTACAACAAGGCGACATAAAATATGACATTAGCATAAAAAGTAAGCAAATAAGAATAGATTAATATGAAGTTAGCTAACATTGAAAGCATATTCCGACTCAACTGTAGTGATATCATAGCTACACATTGTTGTATACGTGTTCGATACATTATCGCACGTGCGGTTGTTGTTGTCGGTGCACAATTGCTGAATTTTTGCTTTCAATATTTTCTGCTCCTCGTCATTTTCCACCATTGGTTTTTCGATTACTGAAAAAAAAAATGCAATTTTTGTGATTTTTTAATTTTGAAATAATTTTTGCAAGAAATTTCATGACATTTAAAAAATTTTACAGTAAAAAAATAGATGTTAAAATACAACAAAGATAACAGTTCTTTGATCTTACAGTAAAATTCATCGATAAGTTTTTTTTTTTCATTTCATAATTTACAATGACAGTTTAAGCAAATTAAAATTTTCATATATTTAAACAAATGTATCAAATTTGATAAGATTTGAGAAAAAAAACAATATAAATTTTACTGGAGTTTTTTAGATTTTTTTAAAATTTTTTTCAGCTTCGATTGCATTTTCGATTTCTTTATTTTGTAATGGATGCAAATTAATTTTTTAATTTTTTTTTCACGAATAAATAAATTAATGAGGGACGGAAGAAAGTGAAGAGAGTGAAAAGGGAAAAAAAGAAGAAAGAAAATTCCTCACCATATTTTTCAATTTTTGGTGAACGAAGAGCGTAATGATATTTCTGTTTTTCAATATTAGTACAATTAAACAGATTTGGCATACCTATGTATGCGCTTTCTGTCTGAAACAATTGAAATTATAAAATGAAGAAAATTTGAAAATTTATTAATGAATTTCATTTCATACTTGAATTTGTTGCGATGGCGTCAATTCATTTGTGCAATTGTCATTTACTGCTCCTGTCAAAGTATCCATCTAAAAATTTTTGCACGTATTAAAATTATTTAAATTAAAATTAAAAATTATTTAAATTAAAATTGTTTAAATTAAAATTAAAAATTATTTAAATTAAAATTATTTAAATTAAAATTAAATTAATATTAAAATTATTTTTCGTTTCATTTATTCTCTCCATTCACCTTCTCCTCATTCATCACCACATCTTTGCCCATTTCATTAATAATTATTGATTAGATGAAAGATTATGTTATTAACTTTAAGAATAAAAAAAGAATTAACTTTAAAGAGGTATGACCTAATCAAAATCTAACAGAAAATATAGTTTGAAATTTAATAAATGAATAAAATTTGCAGAAAATTCACTCAGTTTCATAAATTTCTTGAAAAAAAAGACCTTGATAAAATGTATAACTTAAGATAATCAGTGCTACTTAGAGGAATTTATCAGTCCAGATATTACTATCACGGATGTCATCTACTCGTGTGGTAATTACAAATAACACAAATTGCTTATGATAATATCAATGATAATAATCATAGTACCATCAATAACAATCGTAGGAATAGTAGTAATGAAGATAATAATAATTATATTACATTAATTCAGTATGTTATAAATTCTTCGAAATTTCAATTACGTACAGTTGTAAATTAAATGTCAAAATTTAGTTGAAATTTTTAAAATTATTTAAACCACAACATACCTGTTTTTTGTGCATAAATTTTTTTAATTCTTCATCGTTATTTTGCGAATTACCATCAATAATACCGCAACTCTTTAAAAAAAAAGGAAGGACGAAAAGCAAATAGAAAATTACTAAGTTGCAATTTATTAAAAAATATCTATAAAATAAAAAAAACTTTCATCGATAAAACTTTGTCAAATTTTTCATTCGTTTTTTTCTGTTTCTCTTCGAAATTTTAAAAAAAATTTGAAAAAAAATATGACAAAAATACATTATTGAGCGTAGGAGTTGCATAGACCGATGCAACGATACGTCCTTTTGGCGCATCGTTTATAATTTTGTTATCCTGTAATTAATTAATATTAATTAACTGAAACAGCGTTTGAATGAAAGAGAGAAAAAGAAAAATAAAATGAAAAAAAAGGCGAATATTTATAGAAATAAAATTTCATGTTAATTTTGACAAAAATTATTTCTTTTCAATTTTAATAGAATTGAATTGCATTTGTTAGTGGCAATTTTGAATGAATTTTTTTGATTTTTTTTTCCTGAAAGAATAAGCAGATTTTTTTTTGTAATTTGCAACGTTTAGTACTGTTAATTGCAATTATTAAATAATAATTTGCTGAATGTGATAGCTTTCAATTTTGCAATTTTAAATTTATAAAATTCAAAAAAAAGTCGTTTTATTAAAAAAAAAGCAATAAATTGTTATTGAAATGACAAAATGTAATGGAGTAGTTTACTTGAATGATTAATTTACTGCTAATCTCATCGGTGTTACTCATTGCTAATGTGGGAATAAATGTGTTAGAGTCATTTGAGACGCTGATTTTTGAGCGATCCATCGATCGGATCGCTGCATCATCCATAATTGGTACAGCAGCAACTTCTGTTGCGCTTATAATTGGTCCCTGGAAATACTAATTTATCGCAATACATACTAAACTATTAAAATAACTAATATTTTATTAAATAAATTAAACCATATATTAAATATTAAAATATTAAAATGAACTATTAAAATAACTAATATTTTATTAAATAAATTAAACCATATATTAAATATTAAAATATTAAAATGAACTATTAAAATAACTAAAATAACTAAAAATCAATTATGCAAAGTGGAAATTTCTGTGCATCTGCTAGAATAAAATTTGATAAAATTTAAAATCAAAAATATAAAATTTAAAGTGAAAAGTACAAAAAATTTTAAATATTAAAGTTTAAAGTATAAAAATTGTTTATGGTAGAAATGTTAAGTATATAGAAATTACAAAAAAAAAAAAATTAAAAAAAAATATGAATCAATTATTTTTACTGTCGCTTTACATGCAAACTACCTGATTATTGGTTTTATTACAAAGGTAAATTATAGTTTCAATCATTTTTTGCAAATCTCATTAATTCCCGTTAAATGTACCATTTTAATTATTACTGTAAATCAATTATGATCGCTACAGTTAATTGCAATAAGTGTGTATTTCAATTTTCAGGCATACCCCATCTAACTGTTCAATTTCTCCCACTGTTGCAACACTGTCGTCAAGATCTTCAACCGTCGTAAGGTAGACGCTATTGCCGTTAAAGCCCGGCTTACGACCAAAACCCAAGTAACAACTTAAGGCCATTACCAAATGAAACGAACTAACACAATTGAATCTAAAATTTTCGAAATTTATACCCTTTTCCATTTTATTAAATTTAATAAAATTTTAATATGCAAATTGTAATTGCATGAAATAATTTGCATATTGCACAGTAATTATGCAAATATTTGCATACATATGATAATTTTAGCAATTTGTTTTTTTTTTGACTGAAATTACTAGCAATATTGATCAATTTTTTTTACTATAAATTAACGTTACGTATTTCTTCAAAATTATTTTTCATTGATAATAGGTTGTAAGATTGTGATTTTTTTGGAATAATTTGACTTATAACTCTGAGTTAACAGATTGTAACTTTGAGTGATAAGATTTAGCACAAATAGCAAAGTAAGTATTTAGTTTAATGCACAATTAAAAATTTTTCTGACATGAAATTATACTTTCAAGAATTTTTATTTTTTAATTTTACATTTCGGTGTAATGAATTAGCAAATAGCCAATTTGACATTTTTATCTAAAATATTACCTAATTACTTATTTTACTGAATTTATATATTGCATTTCACTGAATTCAAATATGTTTTATTAGTTGACTTGCAGTTTTTAATTCATTTACTACAAATTATTTTCGATAAGGTTAGATTATTTTTTCATCAATTTTTTCCTTCCACAAATTTTTGGTTGATTTTTCTTCCTTCGTCATATCACATCAATCTGAAAGTCTTTTTAATGAATTGTTTTTTGTGAAAATTAATAAAAATTAATTATATTGCATGTTGTTGGTGTAAACCAATTAGAAAGTGATAAAATGAAAATATTGGATGAATTAAATTTTTAAATGAATTCAATTTACATTTGCCTTATCAATCAACAATTCTTGCAATTAGTAATTTATTAGTATGAAAAATTATTTTAATAGCACTGGAAGGGTAGTTGTAGCGGAAAGAAAAGAAAAGAATATTTTTGATATTTGGAAAATTTTGAATTCACAAATAATTAATATTCATATTTAACAGTTTGATGAAAGTTAACTTGAGTTCATTTAACTATCTTTTCATACCTGATCGGTTTTTTTGTCTAATTTCATCAACGACGTTCGTGCAAAAACACTCTGATGGAAGGTGCTCGCCGACGCCGTGGACGTGCCAATTCAGAACGACGACGATAACGACGACGAGGAGGACTTGATTCACTAAGATACCAGTTGGAAAAAGGTGAGCGACGGAGACGTGGGCGGGAACGACGACTACGCAGACGAAGAGAACGGCGCGGTTTTAATCTGCGTCGAGTTGATTGACGTCGTTTTCTTCTCATATTGTTTGATCTCTCATATAATCCATACCGTGTGTTTAGTGCTGTATGATAACTGCGTACAGGTGATCGTGAGTATCCCTTTCTTCCAGTACTACTTGTTTGTCTTCCAACGCTTCCTGAGCGATAACGTGCACGTAAACTATGACACGGCATCTTCGATTTCACCGTCTAATCTTCTACGAAAAGTCCTCGTTTAGGGTGATAGGGTCAGTAAACTATCACCTTAAATAGCGTAGATTCGGGTTAGAGGAGGAGGAGATGAAAGAGAGGGGAATTGGGTGAAGGAACGGATATACAATGATGTTATGCATTTTGTTATGAATATTTATAGATTTCCAAATATGCAAATATAATGATTTAATTAAAATTAAAATTTAAATTTAAACTACGTAAGTGGAAAAGATTTTACCATCGAAAAAACGATAATTTTTCAAGTAAAAATTTGAATTTGCAAAATATCTATTTCAATTTTTCCTGATAATTTAATTGTAACTTTCAACACATTTAAATATTTTAATAAATTCTAAATTTTCAATCATTTTATTTCATAAATAATTTCAATTGCTGTACTATCTTTCTTAATTATTAATCACATAAATTTTCATTTCATTTTCAAAATTTTAAAATAAATTTTTTTCCGTTCATTTTTTATACATCTTGTTTGTCCAACGCTATTTACTTAGCGCTATTATTTTTTATTTAGCTCAGAATTTAAGTATTAAATTTTTCTTCGTAATTTACCCATTCCGTCGTTCTTTTCTTTTTCTTTCAAATTTGTTAATTTATTTTTTTTTTTTTAAAAATCAATCATTGTGTTCATTCATTATGAGATCATTGTAATATAAATATTTATATATAAATTTTGTTCTGTTCAATTCCCTCCGATCATTAAGAAGGAAAAAAAAAACATCTAATTTGCTGGCACAAAGATGATAATTACAACATAAATTTAACGGAAATGTAATTTTAAAACTTAATTTTATAATTAATTTTATAAATACCTAACTTATTTGAGAACCAAAAAAAAATTAATTTATTATTGAAAATAATTAAATTTGCAATATCTTAAAGCTTAAACATTCCTGTGTATTTTAAGTCTTCAAGTTCGATAAAAAAAACAATCTTTAAATGTTATCAAATATAGCAAAGCTCTTTTGAAAAAGTAAAGTATGCATTTTAACACATTTCTCATTCTAAATCTTTCTCTCTTTGAGGCATAAGAATTAATTAACTGATTAATTAATGAAATTGATTACCTGATTGTTTTCACTTACAATAATTAGACATCAGCTATTTAACATTTACTCAAATTTATCGATTTAATTATAGTGATATATTTGATTGGATTATAACGAGTGTGTTAAATCTCATCTTACAAAATGGATAATTTCGAAATGGCTAATTTCAATTTTTAAATTCGAATTAGACAGAATAAGTAAATCCGTTTTTCCGGTACAGTTAGTGCGAAAATATTCGTATTTCTGTGTGAGCCATAAAAAAAACCGACGCATCGGAAAATGCAATAAAAATTACGAAAATTAAACAGGCAGTACAGTAAACAGAGAGGATAAAGAAGAGAGAGCGCAAGAAAATGGAAGGAATGAATGATTAATTAGTAATGAAATAATTAAACGAACTTCTTTTATAGCATGCTAAATTTAAATTTTAAACGCTTCAACATTTTCTATACAAATTTTTATTTTCCAAAAATGTTATAAAACTTTATACGAAAAAAACTTTTTTTTTTTAAATTTAAAAAATAAGAAAAAATTTTCAACAAAAAGATAAATTACAATAGAAAAGGAAAAAAATGAAAAGCAAAAATTTACAGCATTATATTAAAAGTAATGCAAATTGTTTTTTGGAAGAAAAAAAAGAAAAAAATTAAAAAATTATTATCATTTCAACATTTCTTTTTTCTAAATAAAAAGCAAAAATTTTTTAATTTCTAAATTTTGAGAAATAATTGACTTGAAATTTATTATCATTGGAAGATGCCTGTACAATTGCTAAAGAATTTGTTAGCATTAATCTTTTAAATAACAATTCCTTTTTTTTAAAAAAAAAATTGTCGTCAATTAATGATTGAGTAACGAATGATAATACAATGATAACAATAGCATTTGCAAAACATAATAATTTACATTGAAGGCTACTTTTCGAGTTATTTCTTTTCCTTCTTAAAATTTCTTAAAATAGTACAAGAAAAAAAGAAACGACGAAAAACCCGTATTAAATTTGAGACATAAAAAAAAGGAAATGAATAAATGGAAATTAATAGTAATATGAAACATATTCCGTATAAATTTCATTGGAAGAAAATGAATAAAACAAGGAAAAAGTTAATATTAGAATAAAAAATTAAGAATTTGAATAATAATAATGAATGGAGAAGTGATCATTTCATCGTTATCACATCTGATATGGATTATCATAGGTGGCTAGGAATTCAAGAGCAGCCTGATAGCAAAAATGATATTGATCCTTATCTTGTACCATATTTTGTCGTTCAGTTCGTAGTAATTTTACCGTTGTAAATACGTCAACTACGTGTTCTAACTTCATTCGATCAATTATCACACTAAGCGCAATAAAAACTCCCGTACGTCCAGCACCTGTTGAGCAATGTACCGTAATTGGACCATCAACACCAAATTGTGTTTTCGTTCGATGTACCTCAAATTTTTACATAAATTAAAAAAACTAACTAATAATTATAATTTGTTTAGTAAATAAAATTGCAATTAATCATTTGCTTGTCAAATAAGAATTTATATTTGTTAGGCAAATAAGTAGAGTATTTGGAGAATAAAAAAAAGAAATCAAAATTTGCATAACATATAACATAATATGATTTTTTTTTTCTTTTTCTTTGGAAACTTATATTTTTCTTTTAACGCTCATTTATATTTTTACGATTATGCCTGTATTTGAAGAATTATTTTAATTTAATAAGTTTTTAATTCTTTTTAATCCGTCAGGTATTTTTTTATTTTCATTTCTTGCAAATTTATAAAGAAAAGAAAAAAAACATACCTGATGAATGAAATCGATGAACAATTCGGTACATTTTGGTGGACAATGATCGGGCCACTCAACATATTGAAAGTGTCGTAGTGTTTTTGTTTGACCAGACTAAAATTTTTCTATATTTCAAAACTTTTCAGTTTATAAAATAAACTTTAACTAAACTCTCAAATAGTTAATTAATAATAAGAATGAATGATTTAGTACGTATATTAAAGTTATATCGTTTATAACTTTAATATACATATTATCGGTATACATATGTTGTACATATCATTTATAATTAGTTATAATTTTAATAATAAAAAATAAATAATAATCAAACGTTAAATAATACCAATTATTAAAAAATAATTCAGTAATAAGTAATTACGCTAAGCACTATATCATATCTATTTATGAAATTAAAACAAAATTTATTTTATTTAAAGGAAAAAAAGTGAAGAATGATTGAATTGAATAAATTTAAAAATTTAACATTTGAATAATTTAACGAATGATATAGTTTTATAATTCTCAGGAAAAAAAAGAAGTAGCATCTTACCTCAGTATCAGTTATCCTAAATTCACGTAATACATACTGCGACATATTATATTCAGCAATCGGTTCCACCACCAAATATCCAAATTGTGCACCTAATTCAGCTGGCCAATATTCGTAACATTTCTCCTGTTTTTATAAATTATTATTTACATTATCACTATCATTTATCATTGTTATCATCATTATTATTATTATTTATGATTATTTATTAACATCATTACTACTATTATTATTGTCGATGTTATTCTTGTAGTTTGTCATTACTGTTATCATAATAACATTACCATTATTATCATTATTATCGTGCTTTTTTAATAATACATTTTAGCATTGCAAACGTTTCCGTAATAAATTATTACGATCTTTTTTCAAATCACAATTTTTATAAATTTGCCATAAATGAGGAGAGAAATAATATACTGCAAAATTATTACTCTAAAAAAAAGACGAGAAATGTAATATTAATTTAAAGTTCAATGCAAAATTCTCACTTAACATTTCATATTTAATTTATCAATATAAAACTAACCCTGCAAGTTTCGACAGTACGAATAAGCATTACGATAATTGACGATTCATGTTCCCAAATCATACGCCAAAAATCATCTACCGTATGAGGCATTGGTCCTTGCGTTGCAATGTACGCACCACGTTGTCTTAAATTTATATTTTCCATTATTAACAAGTAGAAATTAAAATGTTTCAGTGTATTAAATAGGTGAGAAATTATTGAATAAACTTGAAAATTACAAAAAATCAATAATTGAGAATGTGTAATGAGGAAATAAATTATTTGAAAATTACAATAATTAATAATTAAAATATAACATAAAAAATGCAGACTATATTAATTAATAATAATTGAAAAGAATAACTAATATCTGGGAGTGATGTTAATTAATATTTGAGAAAATATAAGAAAAAGAAATATCTGAAATAATATAATTGATAAAAATGTTCAAATGGTATAATAATTAAACTGAAAATGTACTGATGATGAATATACCTGTAGCCGTCAATCCAGGAAGCATTAATGTAATCCGATCCTTCCTCACCCGGAATTGAGCGTAAAACTACACGTGATGAGTCATATGGTACCATATTTATTAAACGATTTTTAGGTCGATTTACTGCTAAATTTGCCACACTACATCGAGAATTCGACATTTTCATTGTTGCCAGATGCTGCAAAATGAAATGAGAAATTTCAATTTTTTAAGTTTATAAATTTAATTTAACTTGAAAAGGTAAAATTAATCATTGCAAAAATTTTAGCTTAGCAAAAAAGAAAAGTAAATACTAAAATTTCTTTCTCTACATTTTAGATTTAAGCAAAAAATGTGTCAAAACAAAAGATATTTTATTCATTAAAAATTATTTACCAAAATGCTAATAAGCAAAATTTTTTTTATAAATAAGTTTTAATTTTTAAAGCAATGTTTCAGTGTTAAATTATCATTATCATTAGTACGGATAATATGTATATTTATGTACTAAATATTAAGATCAGATCCAATATAGGATAAGAAGAATATGAGTGGAAGAGAGAAACTATACCCTAAATTCGAGTTCCATAGCTGAGACCTGATCAGTTGGTTGAATTTGCATTAAAGCCTGTACGTGGGTATATAATTTGCTAGCAGGTACTTCTGTTGAACCGGATTGTACCGCATCAAGTACCGCATCATGAATGAAAATATACTGATCGTCGGTCTAGAAATTTTGCAAAATTCAAAAATATTACATATAAATTGTTGGATGGAGCATGAAAGCAAAAATCAAACAGATATTTGACATCGTGTTTTTCTCAAAATTTTTTTCAATTTTTTCTTTCTGTTCAAATTTAAAATCACATTTCGCATTTACCTGAACCATATAAGATCGTTGTGATCGTAGTGCTGTCACACAACCATAAATATCCACAGTATTTTCATATCGTAATCGTTCTAACATACAATCAATTACAATAAAAGCACCTGTTCGACCAATTCCAGCACTGAAAAAGTTGCACATATGTATCACAGATGCTTTAATAATATAATTTATCAAAATTAAATTTATTAAAAAATAATAAGCTCCTCCATAAGATCGTTTTTTTTTTCTTCAGAAAAAAAAGAGTAACTTATAACCTGCAATGTGATATAATTGGACCAGCATCTGGTCGATTTAAAGTTTTCACCCTCTTTAGAAACATCAAGAAAGGTGTTGGATGATCTGGAACACCATGATCCGGCCATGCTGTATACTGTAAATGTCGTATTTCACGTATTTTACTACCACCTCGATGTTGCAGTCGCAATGTTCGAATTGTATAATGTGCTAGCTCTAATGTATCCAATAGCATCACCTAAAACATTTCATAATTAATTTCAATATCAAAATAATTCACAAATTTTTTTTTTCATTTCAAAAAGAAACAAAAAAAAGACAATAATATCATTTGAAAAACGTGAAAAATTAAAGTGCAGTATCAGTATCGGCCTGATACTATCAGTATCATTACAAATTATACATTTAAATAAGACTGATTAAACTCAGAAATCTTATCAGCAAATGTTTACATTTAGATTGTTAACTTTCATATGTGAATAATCATACTACTACTACTAATAATAATAATTTAAAATTTTAGAGAAAATTAATTTAAATAATTTTTTTCACCTGAATATGACCATAATTGGATGATCCTCGTGTAGGCCAATACTGATTGCACTTTATGCGTGATCGTTCTTCCAATTTTGTTAGCATTACTATTGCTGCCGTGTTTTCCTCCCAAACCATTCGCCAAAAATCCGCAAACGTTTCCGGTAACGGTCCTTGTGTTGCAATATACGCTTTCGGCTAAAAGTGAAATTAACTTTAAAAAAAATAAAATTTCTAAATTCTTCAAAAATATAATAAAACTCAAATATTACTCATTTAGGAAAAAAATGAAAACATTTAAAAAAATTAAACATTTAAAACTGAAATATACAAAGCAATTAAGTAATAAATGTTAATTAGTAAATACAAAAAAAAAATCATACTCTTTCATAGCCATCAATATAATTAGCATTGATATAATCACTACCATCAATATTATCAATGGTACTAAGAATAACACGTGAATGATCATATGCAACCACATTTGCATATCGATTTTTCATCTTATTTACCGATCGACTTGAATTTTCCCAGGTAAAATGCTGACCTGTTTCAATGCTTTCATATTCCTATAATATTTTAATAACAATTATATGAAAATTTTTTCAAATAATTAAATATATTAAATAAAAATTAAACACTGTTAACTTTATTTTACTGAAAATAAAAGCAACCACTAAATGAACAATATATTATTAGACGAGGATAAAGAAGAGAGAGAGAGAATAAAAGTTATTCTTAGAAGTAAAAGTTTAAAAAAAACATCTATTTAAGACTTTATTTTTATAAATTTTAATACCCGTAGTTTTGAAAAAATTAAATTTGCAATTAGTAATAATTTTTATCAAAATTAAATAATCACTAAAATTTTTATAAATAAAATTAATAATTTTAAAAAATTAACGAATAAAATAATTTATAAGAAGTTTATTTTAATACCTGTGAAAATAGAGCATTATTATTCATCTTTAATTTATCAATATGCGCAGCAAGTTCAGAAATTGGAATTGGTGGATGGGTGAGAGAATGACCACCAACAACACCACCACTTGATGGTAATATTGAAATTGGTACAGGTAAGGCATTATATGTTGTAGCACTTATGTGACTTTGATGTAATGGATACATATCCATTCCTGAATCCATCGCACAACCACCATTTCCATTCATCTAAAAAAATCAAAATTTCAATTGATATTTTTAAAAAAATTAAATTTGAAAATATTTCTTTATTCATAATTCTCTTCTTCCATTTTCATTTTCCTTTTGAAATGAAAAAGGATAAAAATCAATCAATCAGTTTCATTCAAAAACAATCGCTTATATCCGATTTAGTGTAGCATACCTGATCATACGGATTAACTATATGACGACCGTAAACATCACCGGAAACAAGCAATTTCGATGTTTCACTTGGAATTGTATTGCTAGCTAAGGCAATTTTTGAAATAGAACCATGACGAGGAGTTTTGTGACGATTATTTCGACGATTACAACGAAGCCACCTGAATAAGAGTGGAAAAAAAATTAGAATACCTTCATATATTGGAATTTAAAAAAAAAGCAATTCAATTATTTGATTATATTTTAGCATACCTAAGAATGTTTTTATGTGAAAGTGAACAAAAATTATTCACTAATTTTCATTTACTAATAAAATAAATTAATAAATTTTATAATGTGAAATTATTAAATATCAAAACGTATATTAAATTATAGTATAATAAAAACTATCAAAAACTATAATTTAATATAACAACATCGTAATTGCAAATTCCATGTCAAATTAATTGGAATAATTACCAAATTTGATTTAATAATTTTAAATCTTCGGGGACATATAATTAATTATTAGGAGAGTTTGCAGAAAAACATATTATATCAAAAATCAATTTTATAACCTAAATATTTCAAAAAGAATTCAAAAAAACATCATTTCCAATTTGAAAACTATTATTAATAAAATATATCAAATAATACTATATCAATTTTAATTTAATATTCAAAAAAGTCAACTTTTTAAAAAATTTATTAAAATTTGTCAAAAATTTTCTTCCATTTAACACTTAAATGATTTTTATATTAATTAATTTCTAAATTTTCCACTAAATTATTATGCAAATTAACATACATACCAGGTAACAAGCATTCCAATAATTATTGCAATAACTAAAATTGCAATAAGTGGTGCAATAAGCCATAAATTTGAGGATGTTTTAGCATCCTGAATGTGTGCAACAATTTTTGTTGAAAATGGCTCACTAAGCATTGAGTCCGAGTAACGCTTTGCTAGTGGTTCTTGAATTGGAGCACGAAATTCAAACTGAAATTTTTTAAAATTTCCAAAATTACTAAAAATTCTTAATTTTCTAAAAATAAATTCTTAATAAATAAATTCTTAATTAATAATAAAAAAATTAAAAAAAAATTTGCGAAGTATTGATTAACTGAAATATATTTTTTTTTGAAATGTTTAAAAATTTAAAATTTTCAAAAACTTTTTTTTTTTGCTAAAATTTACCGGATGTTTCGGATCTCTTGATATATCTTCACGAGCAAATGCACGCATTATTAGACGATATTTGGTATTACTATTTAATGGCCAATTATCATAGCCATCATACATCTGCAAAATAATTTCAAAAAATGAAAAATGGAAAATGAAGAATTGAGTAGTTTTCCTTTCTTTTTTTAAAAGAAAGTCATCAAAATAAGAAAAATAAATTCTTAATTAATAACAAAAAAATTTTTTTTAAAAAAAAGTTAACTTTACTATTTCCTCAATGATGCATTTCTTAAGTAAAGCAAATTGAGTCTGAAATTTATTTACTTTAAAGTGAAAAAAAAAGTATACTTACCCGTCCATCACCAAGCGTAAACAAACGATTATTACGTTGTATTTGTTGCATTTCATGAACCGGTATGCCGGCCGCAATATATGCACCTCGTAAAGTATGATGAGGTTCGTGCGAATAGCGCCTATAAAAATTTATATATTCAACGGGCAATAGGCTGCTGTAAAAATACTTTAATGGAAATGAATAATAATAAAATGCATGTAATTAATTGCTGAAAAAAAAAGCGTATAGCTCTCAGCATATTTCAGCACTGCTCTATGCTTAAATTTAATTTGAAAAAAAATTCAAATAATTGAAAAAAAAAGTTAGTTAATAATTAATTATTGCAATTGGTAAAAAAAAATACTGGCATAGTAATCAAGTAAAATTTTTGTGATAAATGTTCTAAAGAATCGTAATTAATTGCATATTTGATTACTGTAACGGATGATGAGACTACTAAAAAAAAAATTATCAGAAATATTAATTCATATTAACAATTAAAACATATATATTACAGTAAATGAAATTAAATTATTATAATTGAAATGTCATTTCGCAAATAAAATTAAATAATTATTATTAAAACTTTGTTAGAATAAGTTATTTCTTTCCTAATTCAAATTATTTTTTTCTTGGCCGATTTTTTTCATTCCTTTTATATTTATTTCTTTTTTTGAAAAAAAGTTTTTTGCTTCTTTTTTTTGCATAAAAATCAATGAGAGAAAAAAAAAACCTTTTGTATTCTCGTTCTCTGTTTACTTTACGAACTTTTTTAGATGTTTTCCCGTAATAATTTTTATTTTGATTTGGACGCATCATTGTTGTACTTCGTTGAAGTGACGTTGAATCCAAATTTAATACGTCATCCTATAAAATTGACAAGTTCAATTTCACTGTACTAATTAAGAAAAGTTTATAACGTATATGTATATGATATATAGAGCTGTAGTATATGTACAAGAATAAATTAATTTCATAATATTCAACATACCTATATATTTCATTAATTATATAGGTGTCTAATTTAATATTTCAAGTACACTTTATTAATTATCCCTTTTTTTGAAAAAAATAAAAATAAAAATGTAAAATGAATATGAGAGTTGTATGAGAAGGTAAAATGTTAATAATTAACTATAATTATTACTTTGATAATTATGACAATTAAACAATCACATTACTACTAGCGTTAATAGATTACTATTGCTTAAATTAAATGTATTAAGTTATTAAGTTTTGAGTGTATTACGTTACATTGCACATTCTCACAATAAATCCAACTTAATATTTATTTACACTACCAATCTTCTAGTTTCGATATTTCAATTGCATTAGAATATTCTAGAATAAATAAAATTTGCATAAATTAAGTGCAGAAAAAAAAACTTAACTATACACTTAACAACTTAACAATATACACTTAACAAAATATACGAAAAGAAAAAAACAAAATTACTAAAATAGTAGAAAAGAGAAAAGGAAGCTAAACGAAATGTTCATAGTAAACAAATTCACAATAAGTATTTGCTATATAAATTTAAATAAATTTTCTGAGAAAGAAAAATTATCAAGCAAAGGTGTAAAATTCCCTCCTGATGGATCATATTTGTACAGATAATTAAATAAAAATTAAATTATTATTAAACGTGAAAATTTCATGAAGTCATTTTTTGAAGAGGAAGAGCAAAAGAAAGACAAATCATAGTGTAAAATAAAATTACGTAAAAAATTACGTTAACTTACCTGCGTAAAATTTCCAGGTAAAACAATAAGCCAATAATGACTAATTGGTCCATACTCCTCGCTAGCACATTTCAGTCGTATAAGAGCGGTACTGGCATGATTTGAAGTGATAAATTCCGGCACGTCAACAAATGGTGGGCCAGCGGGATCTGTTCGAATAATTACTTCACGTGGCCAATACTCTCGTCCAATTGGTGGTAATTCACGTACACCAACATGAAATGTATATTCCATATACGGTCGTAATGTTGTCCATCTAAAAATTTTAATAAAATTTTCAACTTTATAAATTTGATAAAAATTAATATTTTATTAAATTCCACCACAAAAAAAAGTATTTTATTAAAACTAATAAATTATTAAAATTAAAGGAAAAAAGAAAGTAAATTGATGCAAGTTAAATATTTAAGAAAAAAAAAGAAGAGCTTGAAATTTTATAAATCCACCTGCTCTGTTCTTTCAAATTTAAAAAATTCATGAAATAAGTGAGTGATAAATTTATTACAGTCGATTAATTTAGAAAGTTTCATTCTAATTAGTTCATTTGGAATAAAACTAATTGCTTATCCATTCCATTCCAAGTAATACATGCTCTCTAACACTAATTAAATTAATGAATTAGCCTATAAAACAAATATTTCCCAAATTTTTATTTTAAATTTCATTCATTTATTTATTGTTCAGTTTCTTAAAAATTATCTTAATAGCATGTTAATTGTTAAACTTTTACTTAAACTCCCTAGTTACTATAGTAACGCATTACTTTTCAATATTTAACCTCTAAAATTTAAGTTATTTTTAAATTTCAAGTAATAATTTCAAGTCAATTTTGGAATATCCGATTTCGAGTATTAAAAATATTGATCGTTCTAATTCAAATGATTTTTTTTTTAAATAAAAATAATGTTTAATACTTACAAATATTCCCGTTGATGTCCATCAAGGTCTTGTCGAATTCCCGGTGAAATCATTCCTTTAAGTCGCAAATTTTGATCCAAATAATCTTTTCGCCCTGTTTGATTGACGTAAAAACCGATCGGTTGTGGACCGTTGTACGACCATCGAAGCATCACCGAATTACTCGTTTTCCATGCTATCACTAAATTTGATACCATATATGTTGCTTGTAAGTGATCGATTGTTATCGGTGGATCCGAACAGGTACCTTGTCTCTGTAAAATTATTCAATCATTTTTAGAAAATTTAAAATAAAAAAAAAGGATTATAAGAGAGCTTTTTTTTTTCTTTTTAAACATTTCCAAACAAAATGTTAGAGTGAAGAAAGTAAACTTTTTTTTTATGAAGGAAACTACGATATATTTAGTAGTTCAATAGCTCTAAATTTAGAAAGTATAAACTTTTTATTAATAAATTTTTCAACATAATAATTTCAGAATGTTCAAATATTTTCATTTTAAAAGATAAAAACAATCAAAAGTTAAATATACTTTTTTTTGTTTTCATTTTTTTTCTCTAAAATTATGAAAATTTGACGGAAAATTTATCAATTAAATATCGTTGTAAATTTTAATGCAATTTCGTTGTGAATTTTAATTTCAAAATTAAAATTTCAATTTTTGTTACACTAACATTTTGTCGAATAGCCAAAACACAAAACGCATATGGTTTATGTGCTGTAAGTTGTGAAATATGCAAATGTCTTGCAGACGGATTCATAATCGTAATTGTTTTCCAGCGTTCATTATCATGTTGTCCGGAAATTGGTTCATGTATGTAACGTACCACAAAACCGTCTACACTCCTATCACTATCCAAATCCCATTGTACAACAGCTGACGTATTTGACGTTGCTTGAACTCGAACATTAGTTGGTGGATAAATTGTAGCTAAAATTTTATTCAGTGCAATATTTATTATCAAATGAAAATTTTTTAATGTAAAAAAAAAGTTAAAATTAAAAAAATTTTTTTCACATACTTACAAAACATATCTATTTTAAAAATGTTTATAAAATTTTGATGGGAAATTTTATAATATTTAAATGAAAGTGAAAATTTTATTTGCTTTCATTTTACTTTTTCTTTTTTCTGCGTGTGTGTGTGTGTGTATGTTTTGTTTCTATTAGTAAGAAAAAAAAATTAGACAAATTTCGATTATTTCAAATTATATTTTTCAAATAATAATTTAATTTGTTAATTAATAATTATTTAACTGATAACTTTACCGCTATTATTGCTGCAAAAATATTTTCTGTTGGATGACTTTTACATTTCCTTCGCTCTTCATTACTTCTTATCTGATAATTCCACAAACAGTCTATATCTCTATTTCTTTAACATACTATTTTGCTATACACACACACACACACACACACACGCACACACACACACGCACAGACATATGTACACGCACACGTATATAGCACTAGGGGTATACCGTGTGTGATAGACTTAATCAAACTAATGCATCAAAGTAGAAAATGACTTTTTATGGAAAAAGTAAATTTAAAAGAAATTAAATCGTTTTTTTTCCACTGCCTCTAAAGAGAATTCAATTTAGCAAAATTGGATTTTATGGCTGTAAATGGAAGGCTAAGAAAAAAAAAATGTGATTTTAATGAGACAGTAAGAGCAATTGCAAAGTTTTGTTTTTTCATTTTTAACTTTTTGATCAATAAAATATTTGGTAATTACGAATAAATTCCTAAACACACAAATATCACATTAATTATTAATGACTTTTGCATATTTTATTAAAATAAAATTAATTAAAATTTGTATTATTCTTTTAACTCAAATATTTTTTAAATTTGACCTGCACTAATAATACTCGTTAAAATAATTAAATTTAATTGTACGGTTACCGTAATTAGTTGGAAGATAAAAATTATTATCGTAGCACATTCACTTCATTATTTTATCAGTAATGGTAATAATTATAAGTAGTAATAACAATATTATAATTACTTATTATCAGCTGATAAAAATGATCAAATTTTACCATTTCTTATCACTCACAAAGTATAAAATTTACACAACAATCTCTTAAATCGAACTCTAAAAAATACAAATAAAAAAAATAAATGATAGATAATAGGAAAATTCCTAATATTTGAAGACTAACTTAAAAGTAACCGATTAAGAGCAAAGTGAACTTCGAAAAAAAAACCCCAATATTATCAATATATCATTGTTACAATGAAAATATTACCTATTTATTACCTTTTATTCTTTTTCTCTTCCTTTTGATCTTTCTAAACAGAAAACTCATTTTTTTTCTTTTCTTTTGATAAATCATAAACTTTTCACTTATGCTTTCTTTTTTTCTTTCACTTCAATAACTATAATTTTACTCTCTTTCTTACTGTTTCATTTAGCCACATAATTTTAGTATTAATTTGGAATATTTCAAAGTTTGTATAATTTTAGATATTTCAAAACTTTTTAAATTACTAACATTTCATACTGTTCTGTCAATCATTCGTTCTTGTTTTCTTTTTTCCCTTACAACTTTCCACAATTATTTCAACTTTAATTAATTGGGCAAAATTTTCATACTCTAATTTTTTGAGGAAAAAAAAAGAAAATTATTTCTAGTAGTGGTATTATAGGTAACTAAATGAGAAAGAACAGAGAGAGAGAGAGAAGTGAAAAAAGAGTTATTTTTAAAAAATTAATAGAAAAAAAAAGTACAAAGGAGATTTTTTCATTTATCGATGAATGAAATGAATTTTATAATAAATTCATTAAAAACAAATCATAAACAGTCATACTTTAATATTCGAAAAACCATCTTTTTTTTTTAAATTCCAGAATTAAAAATGATGAAATTTTCTTTAAAATATATACTAAATGGAAAATTGTAAAAAGTTCAATAGGAAAATAAAATGCATTACTATAATTTGATCATGCATTTTTCTTTTTTTAACTATGAGAAGATTAATTAAGTGTAAAATATTCTTGAATTAATTAATTAATTAATAGTAATAGCAATTAAAGAATATCGAGAGATAGCTTACCATTATCAGAATTACATTCAATCGTTGCAGATGTTGTTGTATTCCAATATGTACCACTATATACCGTACAATTTCTTATTGTATACTTAACATTAACGAAGGGAATTTTGGTACTTTTAGTAGCTCTTATTGTACTTGTAGTTGTAGTAAATGTATTAGTAATAGACGTAATTGTTGTGGTATTTGTTTCAATTAAAATTGACGAATAGTTAATTGTTGTACTACCAATAATAGTTGCTTCCTTTTTATCACTATTTTTATCAACTAATGATGATGATGATGATGATGATGATGATAGTGATAGCGATGTAATATTTTTGCTCATATTAATTGACGGTAAAATATCATTGGTACGATAAAGTGCTGGAATATCTAGAGGGCCAGGTATAATTGCATGAATAATAGCATTAAAGTAGTCAGCATTTGATACATCACTAATATCACTATTATTATCACTATTATTATTATTATTATCATTGTTATTAACTTCATCATCATCATTACTAATTTTCATTTTGCCTTGAGAAGTTGCCGAATTGTTGGAATTTTTTTGCATAAATGCAAGCGATTTCGTTTTCAAAATATCTGATCGGTCCAATAATGTTCCTCCTTTATGGACTAAAATAAAAATAAAAAAAAGAAAAAATTTCCACATTCTTACTGATTTTAGCTCAAATTTTTTTTCACTTTTTTTTAAAAAAAAAATAGAAATTAAAATTTATAAACAACAAAAAAAAATTGACATTCACATAATTTGTACACCTTATTTTATTAAAAATTAAAAATTTGTGAACAAACAAAAAAAAGAAAAAAAAATATATAACAATAGGATTGATTGAAATATTTTCCTTCTCATTTTTCATTTCATTCTTGCTCCTTTTTTGGTATGAAAAAAAAAAACAGTAAAATTTCTAATTTCATAAAACAGAAAATCAAAAGAGACAAAATGAGTTATTCTGCTAAGCTTAAGCTTAAATCATAATCAATTTACATGCCTGTTGATGTTGCTGACTCTTTTAGTAAACGTTGCACACGTAATTTACGAACACGTTGCTGTTTCCAACGTCCAACAGCATTAGTACGTAAACGTGTTTGTCGTCGTTTACGCCTCTTACTTTCAGCTAACATCCATTGATATATAGCCATTACTTTCAACTAATGACAAATGTTTCTTTTATCTAATTTACTTCATACCAAATCTTACACGCCATTGGTGCAAAAAAAAAAAATAAATAAATTGAAGAAATATCGGAGAGTGAAGAAAAAAAAAAGAAAAAACGAATTATACACCTCGAATGAAATATTCAAAAAATTTGCTATAAAAAAAAGTGAAAAAAAAATGAAATTGGAAATTTTTTAACGGATTATTTTGTCAAATTTTATTATTACATTTGTTGGAAATTTTCAAAAATGATAAATTCATAAAAGCAAAAAAAGGGAAAGAAACTTAATAAATCGTAAAATACAACGAATGATACTTACTGTACGCATAATTAAACGTTTAAAATATTTGTGGTTAAAAAGAGAGAGAAAAAAACAATTTTTTAAATATTTTCATTCTCTTTTTCTCTTCTACTTTTTCCCTCTCCTCTACTTTATTGTTACCAACACTGTGACTAAATGAAAATTAAAAAAAACCTCATAACAGTCTTTTTATCTTTTGTTATTTATTAAAATTTTTTTCTGTTATCATTTATCTTCGTTTTTTTTGTTTAAATTTTATCATTTAAATTCATTTAAAATGATTGTTAGGAATTTTAAATGGAGAAAGAATGCAATAATTACGACAATATTCACTAATTTTAATCAAATCATTCATCTAAAATTATTTAAAAATTAAATAATTGAAGTAAAAAATTGGTGTAATTTTAATTATAAAATAGCGAAGAGACCAAAATTAATTAGTAGTATGATTAAATGACAATAGAAATATGAGAGAGAGAGGAAAATGATAATAATTGAAAATGTTGAATGAGAAGAAAAGAGGTGATATATTTCTGTGGTATGAATTCATCAAGAGTATATCCTCTCGTAGTTGACTAATCCTCTCGAGAATTGCAAAAGCATTTCTCAAATAAATTTCAGATGGAGAAAAAGAAAGAATGATGAGAAGGGACTGAGAGAGAGGGAGAGAGAGGGAGGGTGAGAGATAGATTAGATTAAAATAAATGATGTAAAAGATTGAAATAAGTTAAGAGATTTGTTATTGATGCTCTACACAAATGGTATTTTACTATTTGTAAAAGTTTTTTTTAAAAAAAAAAGCAAAAAGTCTAGCGTTTAGAGAAAATTAATTAAAATCAAAAGCAATGAGAGAGAGAGAGAGAGGGAGAGAGCGCGTGCGAATGAAAAGAGAAAGATGGAATGAAAGACAAAAAATAAATAAATTAATTAAAAGGAAGAAAAGATAAAAGGAAAGTAACAGACAGCTTCCTTTTAATTTTTTTTTTCTTATTTTTTGAAATTAATGCCTAGAAGAAATTGTCCCAGAAGACTGAAAGGAATTGTATGAAAGAATTTTTATTGAAACCGATAAATAAAGAAGAAAAAATTGGATAAGTCTCCATTAGTAACTAAAAGATCACTATCATAATATCATCAGTACCATCATTATTATCGCCATCATCCTAATACTATCATTATCATCTTTGTATCATCATCATTATCATCATCATCATCATCATCATCATCATAACACCATCATTATCATCATCCTAGTATCATCACCATCCTCATTACCATTCCACTCAACATCATTATTATTATCATCATCATCATCATCATCCTAACACTATCATTATCATCTTAGTATAATCACCATCATCACTACCATTCTAATCAACATCATCATCGTCACACTATCATTACAAACAGAAAATGTCGAATTGCACAAATTAACAAACAAACATTTGCGTAATGCGAAAGTGATAATATCATTTGAATACCATAAATTATATTAGTAAGTAATATTAAATATAATATTCAAATAATTTCCTACCTTTTTTCATACTAAAAAAAAATTGCAGTGCTTAACAAAATTCATTTCTGCTATTTCTACTGATAATGCAATGATAGAAAAAGAAAGAACTAATTACAAAATAAAAATTGTTAATAGTAGAAATTTAAGAGTGTGTGCGTCTATACTGTAGAAAATTTTCCTTCTCTATCGAAATTAAATTCAACTAATTATCATATGATAAGCCTGATTATATATTATATAATTATCATATAACAAATCTGATTTTAATTTTAGAAAAAAAAAACCACCGTAATCTCTGCATATTCTTCTTCGTTATATTTTTCCAATTAAAAAAAACCGTCATTTTCTCTCTTATCATCTCGAATTTTCTTTCATCAACAGTATAGCAAAAATCATTCGCTCTTTTTATCAAATTTTCTTCAAAAAAAAAATCAATTTTTTTTAACGCAAGAATGACGAATCAACATTAAATTTTCCTACGAATGACTTTGGCCAAAAATGAAATAGATAATTTCAACAACTTAAGGAAGAAAATGATTGAAATAAAAACAAAGCTTTTATCAGCAAAGTTAAGTGAATTTTTGCAACTACAATAAAATTAATAAAATATTCAACCTTTCTTTCTTCCTTTCTCTCTCTCTCTCTCTCTCTCTTCATCCCCTCATATTATATTTTTTTTATCTAATTATCTCATATATAACTAATTTGGTAAAAAAATACTAATTAAACATTTCGTAGTAAAATAATAGAAAAAATACTAATGTATACTTTGTATATATGAGATAATTTTAGTTTTTAAATAGTTATTGTATTCTTTCTTTTATCACAGTTATTAATATCGAATAACTGATTAATTAATGAATTAATTTACCTGATTTTACAAACAAAACTGAGTAGTATTTTCATTAGCAAACAACAATTACCAGTTAATAAGGTATTGATTATTCACAAAGATAAATATGAATATTAAATAAATACGAATATTTGATTAGCAAATATTAATTGCTAATTAATAAATATGAAAAGTGTGAGTTATCAGTAGTAGCAGTAGTAGTAGTAGTAGTAGTTGTACGACGATATATATGAAGAGATTTGAAAAGAAAAACAAAAATATCCTTATCACAATTACTGATATCAAATAACTGATTAATCAATGAAATAACTTACTTAATTTTATAATTGGTGAAATGAAAAGAGAAGCAAAGCAAAAAAAGAGTAAGACAAACTTACTACGATATTGTTGAGAACAAATCTGCTGAAAATAATGCTCGAAATCTTTCCATGCTTTTGATGAAGCATTATCATTGATATTTCTGATAACATTTTTCCAATTAGGTGATAATTTACTAGCTAATTCATTAACATTTTCAGCTAATAATTCATCACATTGTTCCACCGTACGATATCGATCCGAAATTGTATAATTTAGAAGTAATTTAGTGGTAGTAGTAGTACTTGCATTAATTTCATTAATAGTTGAAAATATTTCTCGTTCAACTGCTAATAAACATATTTCAGTATAAAAATTTTCAAAATTATTCCACGCTTCTTTAATACCATCCGTATTTGAAATGTGATATTTCCAACCAGTAGCAAATTGATTTGCCAAAATTTCAAATTTATCCAATAAAGTATTTTGACAATTTTCAAGATTTAATTTACTTTCATTAAAATTTCCCCATTTCGTAGTATCATTAAGAACAGAATGAAGTTTGAATATTTTCGATTTTCTTCCAATTTTCGTCATCAATACAGACAGTAATAACAATTAGTGTTTTAATGATCGATACTGTTGCCTTCTTTTCTTTTAAAATAGTAATTTTATTATTATAAAAATTTTGGCATAAAATTCTCGCAAATTTTTCGATGCTTAAAAGTAATAAGCAAAAACAAAATTCTAAAAGATAGTAAAAAAGACAATGCATTAACAGAAAAAAGAGAAAAAAGATAATAATTGAAAAAGGAATGGATTATTTAATAATCAGCTTTTTCAGATAATACTAATAACTACCAATATACTACCAATATCATTAATTGAAATGGAAAGAAAAGAATAAAGCATTAAAGAGATTAAATGAAGTGTAGGTGCGGGTTGCACTAACTTCTAATATCCCATCTATTTGTAGATGTAATAATAATAATTAATAATAATAATAATAAATAATAATAATAACAATAATAATAATAACAATAATAATAATAACAATAATAATCATAACAATAGTAATAATAATAATAATAATAATAATAATAATAATAATAATAATAATAATAATAATAATAATAATAAAAATAATAATAGTAATAATAATAATAATAATAATTAATGATAATAATAATACAATAATAAC
>JABVXW010000421.1:0-43343 GCA_013365375.1 Litomosoides brasiliensis | reverse complement strand
TTAATGGCAGAAGTTTTATTTTGAAAAGGAAATACATATATATATATATATATGTATATATATATATATATATATATATATATAAAACAAACAGAGTATATATATATATATATACACTCTGTTTTTCAATAATTGTTAACATTTTATCGATTTAAATTAAAATTGCGAAAGCTTTCATTTTTTTTCCTTCCTTCATCCTTCTCACTTCTTTTAATTTATTAACTATGCGCGAATGCATGCATCATTTATGCATCAGTGATATTGCTTTATAATCGATTTGTATTTCATTTGTCAAACGTTAATTTTTGCATCAAAAATCAAAAATCGTAAAACAAATGAATTTTTTTAAAAATTATTGTTGTTTGTTGTTGTTGTTGTTTGTTTGTTTGGTTGTTTGCTATTGTTTATTGTTGTTGTTGTTGTTTTCTGATGTTGTTTTAGAATGTTGTACATAGTAAAAATATGTATTTGTCAACATTTAAATTATTTTAGTAATAGAAAAATGCATTTTATATAATGAATGAATGATAGACAGACAGAGGAAGAGGGAGAGAGCGAAAGCAATTTTTCTTTTTTTTTTTTACAATCTGCTATATTTATTTCATCAAATTTTTTTTTTATCGTTATGTTTTTAATTTTTTTTTTCAAATGATAACTTATTTTGTTTGCTCCTTCCCACACATCACTTTTTTAAATTTATTTATTTTGCAAGTTAATGGTTATTTTTTACTCTTCAAAATCTATTTTGACTTATTATTTTTATTGCAAATTTTCTATCAGGTTTTTTTTCAGTTTTTTCCCTTCTTTTCCTTCTTTTTGGATGGAATGAATATAATTTAACAAGAAAATAGTCATTGTTAATTTTAGTATGAAATTTGTGAAATTAAATCCTGCAATTTGATAGTAAAATTTTTATGCGTGCATTTTTGCTTCTTTTCTCATCTTCTACATTTATATACTATAAAAGATTTTTTTTTTAAAAAAAAAGGAGAAGAGAAGGATACGAAAATGATTAAAAAAAATTTTCCTCCTCCTAAAATTGCATTTCCTATTCATATCTTCCATTATTTGCAGTCTGTTTATTTAACAAATTTTGCAATTTATTTATTCAAATTATATTAAAAAATTTATATATTATATAAAAGAGGTACGTTTCTCCGTACAAATCTGTACAAATTGCATTTTTTTTTCACCCCACTAACTCCCATAAAGGAATGATAGAAGGAAAAAAATTCTTTCTCTTTCTCTCTCTCTCTCTCTCCCTCTCTCTCTTTCTGTATATTTTGTATAAAAAGGGGAATAGTTTTTCTTTTCTCTTCTCTTTTTTTTGCTCAAATCAAAAAAAGAAAGAGATTTTTTTTTCCAACCCTTCTGAAAAAAAAAAGGACTATGTAATAATGATTGCTTTTTGGTTAAACGAGCATAGAGGCGAGTGAGCCGTTTAATTTTGATTAAAATGTTAATTAGATATTTATCATTTTTTTTTTCTTCCTTTGTCGAGGAGTAAAAGTCATAATAAAAGTCATATTTCTAAAGCTATTATTATATTATATTTTGCTAGTCGCAGTATTCAATTTTCCTAACTTCTCATTATTGCCTTCGTCATGTCGATTTTTCTCTCTCTATTTTTTTTCTCCTTCCTTCTGTCTCCCTCTCTCTCTCTCTCTCTCTTTGTCTCTTTATTTTTTCTTACCCTTCCACTAACTCTCTTACTCTTTTCAGTTACAGTTTATTTTATTTTTCACTCTATTTCTACTGTTAATATTTAGTAATTCAATATTCAGATTATGATAATTTTCTTTTCTGTTTTTGGTTAATGTTTTAAAAAAGGTTTTTTTAAGGATGGAAAATTTTGACAATGTAAGATATATATATATATATATATATATATATATATGTGAATACATCATTTAAAATTTACGACAATTTGCGCTATTAAGTTGCATGACGGAATATTGCACTGGTTTTAATTAATTATTTGAAATTTTAATGGAATATCTTTTCCTTAGTTTGTCAGCCACCAAAAATAATCGATATATTTTCGACTTGGAATATATATATGTATTTATATATAAAATAAAAGCGTGAAAAGAATGGGATATTTACAAGTGATTACATTTATCTCTTTTTGAGCGAAATGCTAATAACCATCATCACCAATAATTAAATTTTAATATCAAGCATTATAAATATGCAAATGTGATTTACGAATGAATTGACAATCGTTGATTATTTGGGCTGAAATCGATAACTGTGCAACTAACTGTCCACTCTACGCAGAATTTATAATGGCTTATTAATAAATAGAGACGACAAATAATAAATAATAATAATTATTATTATTATAAATAGTAAATAAGTAATAATAATAATAATAATAATAGTAATAATAATAATAACAAATAATTTTCACTCTTCCTTCATCATTTAATAATATGTCAATAAGTTTCCAAAAAGCCTACACTTATTGTACCTTTTATATTAATTCCTTTTTGGTTGAGAATGCAAACAATTTTCAATTATACTTTAAATCAAATAGCGCTTTTAACCCTACCACCCTCCTTTTTCATGTCTCTCTCTCTCTCTCTCCTTCTCTCTTTCTCCCTCAAATCCTCCCCTTTTGTTCATTTCATCTTTTTGCTTCTTCTTATTAAGGAATACATTTATTTATTTCTTCTCTTCTTTTGAAGGTCCTTATTTTTTCAATTTCACTTTAATACATAAATACTTTTTATTTTACATATGTGTGTATGTATGTATATATATATATATATATATATATATATGTCTGTATATCACTCCTCACTTTTTTCTTCTCTACATCTCTTTTCACATTTTTATTTTTTTAATGAGTTATTTACATTTCAATAAAATATATTTACTGTTCAAAATTTTAAAACTTTTTTTCTTCTTTGATGGAATTGTTAGCATTGTAAAATTTTTTTTTTACTTTATTTACCAGTTTCATTTTCAACTTTACCATTTCGATTAAATACAAAACGAGCAAGAAAAGCGAAAACATAAGAAAAGGAAAGAAAAAAAAAAGAGGGGGGAGGGGAACAGAAGAGAGTGAGGAATGAAAAGGAAGATGATAGGAAAGTATTTTAAAAAATTTATCAATTTCATCATGAACCATCCTGTTTTTGTGTAAAAGCTAAATCATCGAAATCATTTAAGGCTTTTCAACAGCAATATATATTTATATAAATATATATTTATATTTTGTCAGTGCAATACCAAGATGTCGTCTGCTTGCTATACGCCGATTATAATCTCTCTTTTCGTTACCTTTCTCATCTCTCTTTCTTTCCATTCATTCACACTTTTTGCTCATCTAAACTTTCTTTTTTTTGCTAAATAAAATTTTTTGTTTAATTTATTTTAATAATTACAAAAATTTTGATATAATTTTTAAAATTATGTATATATATATATATATATATATATATATATATATATATATATAGGGTATAGCATTTTAAAATAATTTCATCAATCATTAATAAATTTATATATAATTATGCCTGTCATTATTTATCGATTCTCTTGTCATTAAATGTGACAATCCATTTTCCAGAATAAATGAGCAGTAATTGGGCGACCTTCTTTTCTTCACTCCACTAAAACATATCAATATTTTTGTAATGTTCTTCATCAATTTCAAAATTTTATTACTATTTAAAATATAAAAGATTCGTAATGGAATTAATACGATTGAAATTTTTACGACACAGTATTATTTGAATAAAATGATAGAATGCTTGCAGAAATTTTAATTCCTTTTATAAAACTTTTCATTCCATTCATTGAAAAAAAAACGATAACAATCATATCACTGTTTTTTGTTTTGCAATTTTTAAAACTGATAAATTTATTGATTGTTATTTAAAATATTTTATGAATTAAAATGGAAAAAAAATGGAGGGTTTTTTTTTTGTTGTTGTTATTCAATTAAGTTATTGTTTTATTTGTTTTTCTTTTTTCATTCTCCAATGTTTTGATTAATCGTTTCTCCTTGGAGAGAGAGAGAGAGAGAGGGAGAGAAAAAAAATTCATTTTATTTTTTCCAAAGTACTCATTTTTGAACGAAATTTTTGCATTTACTTCAAATTCCTTTTTCTTTTTTGTTATATTTACGCTATATTTCGCTTAGACAAAAAAAAAAACGAAATTTTAAAATAACTTTTGTTTTCTTTCCTCTTTTAGAACAAACTTTTCCTTTACTAAAATACCCAAAGTATTAATAAAGAAGAGAGGAAAGAAAAATAAATTTTTTGAAATTCAATAAAAAAAACGTAAAACTAGGCAGTTATATATTAAGTGAGTGTAAAGCATAATTGTTGTGTAAAAAATTAATCCATCATCCCGTCAGATAACGATAATTGACAATGTTTATTGCTTCATGACTAGTAAACGTACGTATAAATGTATACATTTATGAATGAATCATTTTATTTATGATAGTAGTGGTTTTAGTTTTTTTTTCTCATTTTTTTAAAATTAAATTCTATTTATAAAATATATTGTGAAGTATTATGATTTGTAAAACTGACATTTTGAAAATTTTTGAAAGTTTACGCTTTATTAACTATTACATATATATATATTATATATTCGTCAAATGTTATATAAATATAATATATGTATAATGATGATATCTTTTTGTTATAGAAATTAAAGAAGCATAAAATCACGTAAAAGAAACGTTGTAACGAAGTGCTCAACAGGAATACTATTTTATACGTTTATTAGTTTGAATTAATAACTGAATAGCGATCAGCAATACGATCGATATAGTTAAAGCGTGATATTGATGGGTGATTTGAATAATGCTGGCGGAATGATGATGATGAATGAGGATTGTTCCGGTGAGGATATTACTCATTCGTTGCTCATTCAACAACGGGATGGATTACCGATGCAATCATACTCGTTCGTTTTATTTTTGAAATTTATTTTTATATTTTATTTATCTTTTTTTATTCTTATTCAAAAAATTAGTAATTTCTCCTCTTTTTTTTTTTTAAATAAACTAGTCCGTTTTAGTCTATCTTTTTTTTTTTCAGCAAATTTAATTTTTTTTTTCAGAACGATAATTTAGTCTACTATTAAGAAATATATTAGTAACTGAGAAAATAAATGTTGAAAATTCAAATTCTCTTTTCCTTCATCTACATAAGCATATATATTGCATTCGACGGATAAGGTCTTTCTTCTCTTTTTTTTTGTTCCCTTTTCCTCTACTAATTTGTAGACTGTTATTGACGAACATATATTGTTTTGAAGTGTGCATAATTATATTAGATGTTTTCAATGATTAATTACTAATTGCTTTTAAGACATTTGTTTCTTAATTTGATTAATTCCATAATAGTTAATGAGATTAATAAGATCAGGAAAAGTATTTATTTAAAATTGAGATAATTAGAAAGAAAGTACCACATGATATAGAAATAGGTAAGAAATGTGAGAATTTCATTTCTTGATTATTGTATGAACAGGAGTTTTGAGAGAGAAATTTCGTAAATTACAACATTTTATGCGAATGGAGAGAGGGAGAGAGAGGCAAAAAATATATTTTGTATGTTATATATATATGTGGACAAGCAAGGTGATCGATAAGGAATTTAATACGAAATAAGCAGTTTATATTCATTCCATAATTGTGGTTTTTTTTGCAACAAATGAAAGAAGTAAAAAAAGAGAGGGCAGTGGGGAACGAAAACACAAAATTTTATAAATACAAAATGTAGTAAATGATATTCTCCATTCATTCAGTACGATAGTAAGATATTGAGATTACTAGGAGATTAGGGAAAGATATTCTTCTAAGAATATCTGTTAGTTCGGTGTGGATCAAGAAAGATATCCGGATTGTTGAATTATTTATTATTATTATTGTTAATTACTATTAATAATAATAATAATAGTTACTATTATTACCGTTTGGATTATTAGGAATGACATGAGTTAAAAGTAAGTTTTAAAAAAAGAATAGAAAAGGATAGAATAATTTTGTGAATTTTGATATTGGTTCAATAAAAGAAGGAGTCATAGTGATAGTGTAATTTTGCTACTACAATAGGCATATTTGCAGGGGAAATGATGAAGGACAAATGGATGATGAAGAAATGACAAAACGAAGCTTTAAAGGACGATCAGGGCAAGATAAGAAAAATAACCAAAGTCAAGATTTGTTAAAACAACAAGTCAGCGATTTGGCGATACAAATGACATATCTCTCTCATCAGGTAGTCTAATCTAATCTACTTATTTCACTACTTTAATTTTGTGAACAATTAATTGGTAGTAATTAGTTATTGTATCGATTGTAATTTTAAGAAGGGTATGGAAAATTTAAGAGATGAAATATAAAGTATGTTATTCATTGTATTAATGAATGAATTTTAGGTTACACTTTTGCTGAATGCTCTTCATGTGCCATCTTGCCAGTGCGGCATTTGCAAGCCATACTATCAAACTCAGGTTGAAATGTTCAAATTGTTAAAGGATGGTACATCAATACAAGTATCATCTAATAAAGTCGTTGATAATAATAAATCAGTAAATGTCGTACAAAACGGTTTTATCGAAAAACGTTCAGTGAAAACTGAGGTAATGTTAACCTCAACAAATTTTTATGTATACATTTTTCTAAACATACAGACTGTTTAATTGCTTTCGTATTTGAGCAGAATATTTTATCGCTAAGATACTGATGTTTGAAGATTGGATTCATTTTTTGGTATAATTAGATAATCTAATCAATTCAAATTGTCTTAAATATGCGCTGCATAATAGTTCTGAGTAAAATTAAGAAGAAATTTTATAGCTATGGCTGATAAGTAATTAAAGTTAATTTTCTATGATCGCATCAAATACATGAACTTATTATAATTACAGGTGCCTAAAACTTCACCAACATCAATGGGAGTAGTTACAGTGGGAAATAATCAGGCAAACTCAAGTGTGCCTTCAATGCATGATTGTGAGGCATTGCTATCACAAATTTTCACGCAAACCGGGCTTCCACTCAATGGTGCTCAGGTTGCGGCAGCTGCAGCTGCCGCTACGGCGGGTTTACCGGCAGCATTTGGCCTTGCTGCTGCTGCTGGAGCTTCATTTACGAAACCACTGGGTGGAAATTCTTCAAATAAAGGTTAAACGTTTGTCCGATTGTAGATGCGCTTCATGTGAAAAATATTTTCTTTGTATTTGTGAAAGCATGCAGATATTAAGATGGGCTTGCCTTTCTATTTTGGCCGTAAAGTATAATTCTACTGGATTCGAAAGGTGTCGGAGATATTTATCTGCCGAAAACAGTCAAGCATAACAAGTTTTGCGTAAGAAATCTACCACATTAATCGTTTACTTTATTCTTCCACCAATTATTTGACCATAAATGGTAGTTTTTATGAATCTAATTTGCCGTCTACATAACTTTCATGTTTAGCTCATCAGAACGGCAACAACAGTGGACGACGGTCAAAATATTGTTCAGCGGAAGAGAAGAAAGCAGTTGCGGAGTATGCGGAATCGCATGGCCCTAGTGCAGCTGCTAGAAAATTTGGTATTCCTACTCCGGTCGCTGCCTATTATCATCGGAAAGAATATAAACTGAAGCCATCGCGTAAATATTCAAAAACTAGTTTTTACTTATTCTTACTGTCAATACGAGAGTAGCACATGATAAATTTTATATTAATACTGATTTCCTGTTATCATAATTTGGTAAGCATTTAAAATATTAGGGAAAAAAACAAGCCAATTCTCAAAAAGTGTTTAAAATAATTTCTAATAAGATATTTGCAGCAGCTACACTTGCATCTCAGATAATGCCTCCGGCAAATGCTGCTTCCCCAGATACAACCTCAGGTGATGACCTTGATAGCACGAATGGTGACTGCCAAAATGGCCCAGTTCCAAATACCGTGAAATTTTCCAATGCAAACGGTATTTCCAAGGCAAGAGTTTAATTCCAATTTCCAAAGTTTAAATTAGTCACTCTTTGACTGAATTGTTAATTGCAGTTGTTGTTGTGATTTCTTAATGATTATTTGATTTTTTTCACTCCTATATTTATTTGGTAGTAAGAATACTTAGTTTTTTTTTTTTAAAATATTTTTGTGTTGTATATTTCATTCTTGCAGGCTTCGGAACAGTACTCAAAACCAAATCCAGCACACAGCACTGGCAGTCCTGGTTTTCTACGAGGACGTGGCCGAGGACGTCCAAAATTAATTGGGGATGAACTTGACGCTGAATTAGTTGACTACATGGTTCAGGTAACCATTAATTTCATCAATTAATGACTAATATTCTTAGGATTAGAAATTTCAAATAAATTTCTGAAATTATTCATTCAAATTCATATGAGGAAAGCTTACAGATTAAGCAGTCTGATCCACGAGGACATCTGACTGCATCGCAAGCACTTGCAATTGCTCGTGCTTATATTATGGAGAAGGCTCCCGGTCTTCTTGAAGAGCATGGTGGCCAAATTAAACTGAAACTAACTTGGGCTATGAAATTAGTCACTAGAATCAGTGAACGACAAAAAGAAATTGAATTTGGTTTGCCAGCAGGAACTATCGCAAATATGACAAGTACATTTTGTTCGGGTTATAACTATGGTTCGTTATTACAACAATTCCAGATATTTATTTTGAATTTTTTTTTCAGCCTTATTTCAATTATTATTGTTGTATATATTTCATAATAACAAAATTTTAGAGACGATGTCAAATCCAAGTCTACCCGGTGGAAATTTTATGGCTGATGTGGTTGCTCAAAATCTTCTGAGTCAACAAATGACCCAGATCATGACTCAAGCAGTATCAGGTAACCATATCTATGAGCAAATGAAGCAGATCATGAGTCAATCATTATTAGGTAATCATCTCTTATATGTGTATATATATACCTTTAATTGCTTCATCTAAATTTGAGATTAACGGCACATATTCAGCTATTTCTTATCCTCTTTTCATGATCAGCACCAGCATCAGCTACACCACAAATTCTGAACATACGTGAATTAGAATTGCCAAAACCTGATGATGGTGATTTGAAAGGTGAGATTGTTAATGCAGCCGAAAATGATACAAAAGACGAAGATATGGATGCTACAGAACAACAATTCGATACTGATATCGAAAATCAGACCGGTAATGTTGGAAATCAAACAAGTCATAAGAAGTCATCTACTCAGCAACATTTCATTTCATCTAATACCTTTTGAAATAGGGCAAAATTTGTATACATGTCATAGGTGACAGCCAAGGTTATAGCCAAAAAATATCTTAATTTGCTATATTTTATTGTTAAAACGATCATCAAATTACGGAGTGATATTTAACTGCTTTATGTAATAACTATTACTAAGTTACAGTATTGCTTTCTCATTTTCAAGATTTTACAGTACGATAATGCTATCATCCATCCATTTTCGAACAAAAAGAACTACGAAATGACAAAATTGAAAAATTAGAAAATGAAATGTGATACAGATATATATATATATATATATATATATAAATTTTTACTTCTTAGATGATTCAATAGTCAATTCTTGTCATCATTGAATGACTCAGTAAAAAAATGCTTTTGTTGTAAGTACAAATTTTTAAGCCGAACCCACGTGACGTAATTTACTTCAACTGCAAGTATCATAAATTATTCAGCAAATTTTTTGTCATTTCTTTTTTTTGTTCTTTGAAAGATAAAATCGTATCAGATTCAATCGAATTTTAATTTTGAAATGTAAATTATTTCAATCGCTTTTAATTAAAATCAATTTTTGTGCAATATCCCCTTATTGTTGCAACATCCTGGCGTTTCATAATATTTCCTTCATTTCTTGCTCTCAGCTTACAAGACAGCATTTTTTTTCTTTCTTTCTCTCTCCCTCTTTTTTTCTTTTATTATCGTTATTTTTGTATTTTACTGAAATTTAACACGTTCGTTGTTCAGTGTTTTCATTTTCATCTTTAATTTAGTATTTTTCGTTTCCATTTGAGCTCTTATTTCTCTTTACGTATACTCATTTGCTGTGCCAGTTTTTTCTCTTATTATTTCCACCTTTTTTTTTCACCAACAAATAGGCTCAGTTCACATTATTGTTTGATTTAAAAATTTGTGGTTTTATTTTTTGATGAATTAAATTTTTATTTTATAAATTTTTTTTTTGCAAGAATTGTATGCATGAGAGGAAGAAAAACTTAGCAAAAATGATAAAGTGATCAAAAAAAATACATCGTTTTCATTTTCAGTTTCATCATGGTTATGTGTGCTACTGTATTCTTCTTCGTCATCTGATTTAAAATTACTAAATCAAATTTTTCATAAAATTTCACTTTCCTCTTACACCCTCACCCATTTTTCAAATTTTTGTTCTTATAGGTTTCTCATAATTTTTCCTTTTTTTTTCTTCTCCCTCTCTCTCTCCCTTGCTTATAAAAATATAAATTCATTACTCCATCCCTTTTTTTTGAAAAGATCTTTCTTTATCTGACATCAACATTCAGGATATTATTGGTACTATATTAGCAAAATGAAATTTAATTTTCAAAAATTCATTACTAAGATAAACATCAATCGGGTGCAAGAAACCAAGGGTATCTTATTGTAAATAAAAAAAAAACGTTTTTTTTTTCTAAATTTCCTTTTTAGTTTACAAAGTAGTAAACAATAGCAAACAATATATATGAAAAAAAGTTATTGATCAAAATTGATAAGTGGTGGTGATACGTGGTGTTGATTTCATTCAATTTTTTGTTTGTTTGTTCGTTCGTTCGTTCGTGTGTTTATTTGTTTGTTTGTTTGAATTAACATAATTTTTTTCCGTGAATTTTTTTCTATTTAAAATTCACATACACATACACACACACACACACACATACATACATACACACACATACACACGCATGCACACACAGTAATCAGTGGCTTTACATTTTTGATGAAACCTCCTCATCAACGGATGTCTTTTTTTAGCTTCTTAATTAATTCTTCCCATCATTTACTTGCTTTCTATCTACCTATATATATAATTAATATACATATTAATATATAATTAATATATATCTATTAATTATATATATAATTATATACTGTCGTCTCAGTGCATATTGCAATTTTCCGCTTTATTGTATTTTAATTTTAGTTTTTTGTTTTCTAAATGATGTTTTCCGTTCGTTTTCCAGTTTAAAATCTCGCAATTTTCCTAATTGTTTCTTTTTTTCCATCCTTTTCTTTTCTTTCTCTTTTTCAATTATAGTTAATATTGGAGGACGAAACTTATTTTTTTTTTGATCCTTTTTTTTTGTTTTTAGTTTTTTTTATTTTTGAGAATTTTTGTCTAAAATGATTAGTAGGAGAAAGGAAAAAGGCATTATGTATACTGTTATATATGATTTCAACTAATTACTTTTGTTTTTTAATTTCATATTTGCTAAGTAGCATGAAATTTTTGAAATTCAATAATTCTAATCGTTTGATCGATCATCTTTTTCATTTGGTTCACTTGGCAGCTATCACTAATTTAGATATGTCATTATTGTTCATCTGTTTTTTTTTCTCTTTCTCTCTCCTCTCTCTCTCTCTCTTCTCAATTCCTCTTTCGCCTTCATATTTTCATTTCTAATTGTTTCTTTCTCATTACCGTTATCATTATCATTATTATTATTATCATTATTGATATTGTTATTATTATTATCATTATCATTATTATTATTACTCTTGAATTGTTTCTTGAACATCTCAGATATGCAGACAATAATATATGCTTGTTTTATAAAATTAATCTCAAGTATGTTTTCTCCCAAATGTGGTCATTTTTCAAATTACTTCTAATAAAATTGATGCATGCAATATTTTGTGATGAACGAACACAACATATTGGTCATCTCTTTCTGAATCTTCTTCTTCCTTCATTTCTCTCTCTCTCTCTCTCTCTCTTTTTGTTACTAAATTATGATGTAACCTGAGAATGCCACATGTAAAATTGTAATTAATTTATTTCAAATGTAAGAATGGTTTTGTTCCTAATAAGGAAAATTTTTGCAAAAAATTTCAACCTGAATTATAACCTGAATACTCGCTCAACAAAGTATGATGATATGATAGTAATATCGCTAACTGTTGATAAAAAGTGGGATAATGCAGTAATTGTGTGTGTAATGTGTTCTTCGTGTTATCATTCGAGAACGAGAATTTCCGCAATCTTCGAAGGATGACTGCTTAGTAATCAGTAATTCAACGATGGCAAACAGATATGTTAAAGGTTTTTTTTTTCGAAATAAAAAATCGTAAATGATTAATATTTGGTGAAGAAGGGATACAAAATTATGCAAGCATTAGAAGAAACTTTTTAAATGAAATAAACAAATTGATAAAAAATTTCGTAAAATTTTGAAAATTACAACATAAAAAGATATACGTATGACAAAAAATATAATTAATCAATTTATTCAGCTCATATTTTTTAATTTAAAAAGAATTTGTTTGACAATTTTGTATTTATTGCTGCTGACAAGTGCTATTTTCTGTATTTGATTTGATAATAAATTATGAGAACAATATTTTTTTTTAAAACAATTAATTGATTTGCAAAAAAAAAGAAAGAAAGAAGAAAAAAACGAAGCTATTTTGACTATTTTAGCTTAAGCTCAAATAGATTTTCCCATTTCATTTAATTATTTAAGCAGTGAATTTTGCAGCGATTATTTGATATTTGAAAAATATTGCAAATCTTTTGCAACAGTAATATTTTGATAACTATTTCAGTACTTGAAAATTCTAATAATTTAAATGTTTGCATAATTTTGCATGAAAAATGCTTGACAATGAATGCATCATTTAAACAATTATACAATAAAATATTGAATCAATGAAAAAAAACAAAAAACAAACGATCCTGCTGGAAAATTTCAATAATAACATTGAAGAAAAATATCATCCACATGAATTTAATTTCTACAGACGAAAAGATATTAAATACTAATTTAGATCGAATGATCAATTTTATTTTATAATTTTGGGAAATTTGGCAACGTTTTATCTGTCAGTATTTTCATTAGAATGCTTAATTGCAGCAAACTTCTGCTACTATCCGGCAATATGTATAAATTTAACTGAATTTTTTACACGTTTTTAATATATTTCCATGATTAATTCAAAAATTAATTTAATGAAAATGAGGTGTAAATTATAAAATATATTTTTTGATTGCAATAATAATAATTTATATTTTGAATTAAGTATGTGAAGAAAATGCTGTTTGAAATGTTATTCCTTATTCATTCATTGAGTTTCTTCAAGTACCTCCTAATTCATTGTGTATTTCAAGCAGCTCCTTTTTTTTTGTTTTTTCTATTTCAATCAAACTTAAGAGACGAATAACAGAATAACAGTGTGAAAAAAGGTTCAAAAGAAAGAAGAACGGAAGCATTCAAATAAATTTAAAGATTTTTTTTTTCTTGCCATATCTTTATCAATTATCATTATCTTTATATGAAGTGAATTATTAAATTTTAAACTTGATTTTCAATCACTGATAATTTTTCATCAATTAGCATTTATAATTGGCAATATAACAAATGTGTTTACCAAAAATTATAACAATTTGTGAAAATTTCACACAATTTACACACATATTTAGACAATATATTAGCAACAAAAAAAATTTTTAATACGCTAAAATTAAATCATTCAAATTTTATGCAAATTAAATATAAAAAAAAAATTAAAAAGAAAAAGAAAAGAAGGAAATAAATCAATTAGAAGTGGAAAGTAAAATAATAAAAATAAATGATTTTTTGATAGCGTGAAAAAGATGATCAATTATTGTAGATGCTTCTTGCACACGCAAATGTTACGCTTAAATCTTCTCAATCTCATTAATTATTTATTTCACAGAGGTTTTTTTTTTCTTGAAGTGAGTGAGATGGACGTATATATATAAATTCTTTTTTAATTTTTTTTTTGTCTTTAATTCTTTATAGAAAGATAAAATGAATAAAAGTTATAAGTGTATTTTCAATCCTCGCAATCTTTTCCTCTTTTGTCTTTCGCGCATAACAAACAATTTGATTGAAGTGGGAATGAATCATGCTGATGTTATATTATTATGTAATATTTTTAAGTAATATTTTCAAATTGTATTTAAGTTTTATTTATTTGTGAAAAAAAAAAATTTGAATTTCAACTTTTTGATAACTATCTCTATCTTCTTTCTTTTCAAATGCATCTAATTAATTACAAATAATAGCATTTTTGAATTGACTTCATTCAAAGCTAATTGAATGAGTAATATGCATTTCAAATTTCAACAATTCATCAATTATTGCAGGAGTTATTTCATTTTCGATTATTGCCAAGTCACAAAAAAAAGAAACACAAATACAAACATTTTCCACTTTTTTTTAAACGAAATTCTATTTCGTATTTTCTGTAATTAATTTTTCATAAATCCATCTTACCTTCGGATACAATCATCTGATTTCGCATAATTTTATTGCCCGAAAATAAATTCTGTAATGATCGAGCAAGAAAATACTGCCGTCAAGCAGTAAATCATACATTAATTTATTAAGCAATACATTTGTGATATTTAATATCAAAATTCTGGGATCATAATTTCTAGAATAGAGTCATTTAAAATTCTAAAAAAATTATGTGTTAAAATTTTCTAAATGATCTTAATTTATTAGTTTTAAAAACTCATTTAAATTTTATCCGAACCGAAATTTGATTTCTTTTCTCCTCACTAATGTAAATTAAAATTTGTGAATAAATATTGGTTTTTTTTTTCAAAAGTATTAAAGAAAAAACGGTGATAATCTGTTAGAAATGATTGTTTGTAATTTGTTGAATTCTTTTCATTCCATTTCGAATTCATTGCAGCAATATTTTATTATTGCAGTAAATTAAAAGGAATGATGCTGATGAATAAATTTATGCAATTAAATTAAACAATGCTTGTATTTTAAAATTATTTTGCTCATATTTCTTTTTTTTTTGTTTCAAATATGAATAGTTTTTTTTCCGTTGTTAGCAATTTTGAAGTAGCTTCTTTTGTTTTGAACAGGAATGGATGAATCATCATTAGAAATGTAAATTTTATTGAATTAATCAGAATTTAAATTTATTTAATCTAAGATTAATTAATAATTTGTCTGAATTTTTTTTTCATTTTAAATTTCCTCACTTTTAATTTTCACACATACACGCACACACACACAGACAAAATGCACCTTTTATTCCAAATTTTTGTAAAATAAAATTTTTTACTTTCAAAAATTCTTTTTTTGATTTTTTAAATCTAAATCAATGACAAGGAATCATTTTTAATTCATTTCAAATTTGTGATAATGTAAATTTGTTAAATATTTTAATGCGAGTTTAGAGGATTAATTTTCTCTAAATCATTGCTTCACTTTTCACCTTTAATATTTGTTGATAATTTCGATGAATGTATATGTAATCCAATACAGTAATAATATCATATCAATTTTTCATCAATTTAAAAATTTTGGATTTTTACAATAACAAGTTTGTTATTTGATGTTATATAGAAATGATAAAAAATTAAATATTAATATTAAAAATTAAAAAAATAATGTTAGAAATTAATTAAATTTTTGTCCAAAATTTTTTTATCGATTTTTTTGAATATGAAATATATATAATCAAAATAATTGGATAATAATTATCAAAATTTCAGCATTTACTGAAATTATTTGAATGGCTTATTTCAATATTCCATTGAATTTTTATTAACTTTTTTTTTTGTGGTTGTGCCAATAAAAATTTTGCATTGAAAAAGTGTGCTATTTTTTTTTCCTATTTCTTTCAGTATAATAGCACATTAGTTTTTTTGCTTCTCATTGTCATTTTCAATTAATTCTGTGATTGGCGAGGAAAAAGGAAACGCGAAAGATTTAGTAAATGTAAAAATATTGCTGCAATATTAAATTGGCTTTTCATTTACTATAAAAAAGAAAAAAAAAGAGAAAACGAAAAAGAGAAACAAAGAAAGAAAGAAAAGAGGAAATATTAAATTAGCTTTTAATTCAATACGGAAAAAAAAGAAGAAAAGAAATGGAAAAATACTATAATAAATTTAAATTTTACTATAAATTTATGATCAAATCAGTGTTGAATTATTTCAATAATATGAAATAATTGATAACAAAGAGAAATTTTGATTTTGAAACGAAAATTTCATCATTTTTACGTTTTGTTTTTATTTTGTTTTTGATGTTTATAAAAATTTTCCACGCACTAATTATAGATTTCAATTGTAATGATAGAAGAAGACAGTACATAAATTGAAAAAAAATAAAAGCCAAAAGAAAAAAAAAACTTGGTCTTTGCAAAGTTTCAAAAATTAGACTATATTTAACTGCTAGACTAATTACCACAATGAATTTTATGTAAAAGCTTAATTTAATAATAACAATATGAAAATTCATAAAACTTTATTTAGGCTATGAAAAATTAGCAAGAAAAAAGAGAGAGGAAGAAAAAAGCACCCGTAAATCATATTTTGTTGATTACAGATTGAACGATTTGCTTAGGTTGTTTTATTTTAGGAGTGATTGATAAAAAGTTAGGCCTATCGTTCGGCTAACATCAACCAATAAACGAAATGAGGAAGATAGAAATGGGAAAGTGAGCTTTGAGATTTCTAAAAGCAAATAAATATCTGTGCATATATATTTTTCACTTTTGATATTTTTATTTCTAAATGCATCAATGAATTGTTTTTCTTCGCTTTAAAATCATCAAATTTCAATTTTAATTTTTTTTCGTAAATAATTTAGAAAATATTCACATTAGAATTAATTTGTTTTTGCCTTTTTTTCTTTTTTTTTTAAAAAAAAATTTATAGTCTTAAAATCGTTGTATTTCTTGCATAGAATTTACAATATACTAAATGTAAATATATAAATATATTGCTACTAATTCTTAGGATTAGATGTTAAAAAAAAATTGTTTAATTTTTTAAACTATTAATTTGCTGATTGATATAGGACAATCTGTCTGATTGATTTTAAGTTAACTAGTTATCAAGATTCCCGATGCTATTGCAATAATACAAAACATCAAATAATAATTATGATCTTTTTGTTGTTTAAATTTACATTTTAGAATTTCAGGCATTAAGCTGATCGTTGACGACTATTCATTTATAATTATTCGCTTTTTTATTTTATTTCATTGTAACATCTGCCGATTATTTTTTTATTGCAATGAAATATGAGACGATAAGAGACATTTGAAATTAACAGTTTCATTTAATTGTCATCAACATGCTCATTAAACATTTTTATTTTTTTAATCAAATTACAGACAACTGTAATTTGACGAACAGTAAACCCTAGAAAACTGGATGTAAGCAAGTATTGATTAGTATTTCTTTTCATTTTTAATGATTTTGTACATTTGTTACTGGTTGTTTTTAAATTAAATCAATAAAATTTTTTTAAAAAAAAAAAGAAAAATTGCCATTTTAATAGCCTAAAATAACCAATGCAGTAAATAGCAGTGGAAAAAAAAAGATGAAAGCAATCATATTTTGCAGTAAAGTGATGAAATATTAGTTGCAAGACTAATATTAATATTTCAAATATTTAACAAAAAACAAAATCTTAAAAGTAAAAAATTTTTACAAAATTCAAAAAAGTTTAGAGCAAAATTTGCAACTGAAAATTAATATACCAAAAGCTAATGGTAGCATTTTAGCTGAAAATTTTTATTGGTGGATGGGTGTAATTTTTTTGAGTGCAATAAATTTTTCAATTTAAAAAAAAATTGTTATTCCTTAAATTAATTCAGTTCTGATGATAAATGTTAATAGCATTTATTGATTGCTTAAGGCTTGTTTTTTTTTTCTTCCAGGATAACAATATTTCATTCCTAATATTACATACCGTGATCTACCAATCAAAAATGCTACTGTAATTCATACGTACTACGTTTGTTGACACAAAAATAAACCTTAAATTAATACTAAAAAGAGAGGGTCAAAAAAAATTATTAACAAAAAAAAAAATTCCGCTTTATTTTTATTGTGGAAAAATGACCGTTTCGTTAATGTTACATCATCGAAGTACTATTACTTAATTTAAACGAGTTTTGATATCTATACAAACACGTAAGTCAAATTCTTTTGATAATGCATAAGGATTTTTACATACTGCACAAGTAGTAATATTATTAATAATATAAACTACATAATTATTATCTTACGAATTTCACGTTCGATTTCAGTATTTCGTTTAGTTTTTGCTCCTTTCTCCACGTAATACTTTATAACAGTAATAATAGTAGTAATGATAATAAATAATAATAATAACAATAATAAAATAATAATAATAATTAAATAATAAATAACAACAATAATAATAAATAATAATAACAGATAGTAACAATAAATAATAATAAATAACAATAACGAATAATAACAATTAATAATGATTAGTGATAACAACAATTAATAATAATAATTACTAATAATAACTAATTATAATAGTAATTAATAATAATCAGCAATAATAATTGATAATAATTAGCAGTAATAATTAATAATAATGACAATAAATGATAATAAATAACAATTAATTGTAATAATAATTAGTGACAATAAATAAATAATTAAATAAATAAACCAATAAATAAAAAAAAAGTAATTAAGAATAAACCCCTCTTCTGTTATTGTCTGAGAAAGTTTGGCTTTCATTAAAAGCTTTAGCAACGACTATTCTCTTTCACCCTTCTTCGGATAGTGCTATATTTTTATTTATCAGAGCTTTGAATTTCTTGAGCAATGATTAAATTGCCCATTTTTGAGAAGTTGACGTCATTCTCCACCTTCTTTTTTTCTTCACCTCTCGTCTTTCCGCTCCTTTCGTTTCCTCAGTTTACTTTTCCAAAAAAAAAAAACTTTCCGCTTTCTCAATATACACACATCAAAGTGATTTCCTCGATAATTTCATTTCTTTTTTATATTTTTTTATTTTAAAATTTGAAATAAATAACATTAATTGTATTTTCACACTGTTATACAAATTCACTTAACAATTTATTGTTACTTTTTCTTTTATTAAAGAAAAAATTTAGAAATTAATAATTTATTATACTTTGTCATCAATGTGTAAGCAAACGTTGATGATTGTTCCTATCAAAATTTGATAAGGCATTAGTTTAAAAAATTTTATGGTACATAATAATAAAATTTACATCAATGTATTTATTCTTGTTGATATTTTAGGTTTTAATATTATTTCGTTGTTTTTTGTTTAGGCATATAAATTTAGCCTGGAAACGTTCAGTCTTTTCATTTCAAGGCTAAACAAAATTTGGAATAAAACATGCGAAATATTTATAATATTTTAACAAAAAAAAAAAGATTGGATAAAAGTTTTCATCTGAAAATATTTATCCAAACGAATAAATTATTCATTTATTTACCATTTTTAGAATTTATTTTTCTTCGTCTTTTTTTTGTGATTATGGCAAAAGAGAAAAATAGGAGTGAAAAAAAAAAGGAATGAGCAAAAATACTTCGTTACACATTATCGGTTTAGTTATTTCAGAAAATAATTTACCACACAATTAATTACTAACTGATTAATTCTGCAAGCTTAACACATATTTTTTAGATTGCAATTTTAGCATCTCATTTGCTATCAAAAATATTCGATTAGTTTTTTGGGCAAACTAAAAAGCTATCACAAAAAAAAATATGTTTGAATGGCAAAAAGGAAGAATTTATTGAAGGAAGAAAAAAGCAATAACAGGTAAGATTTTAAACTAAGTTGTTTAAATTTAACATTCTAAACACCTCTAATGGTATCATTTTTTTTTCTTTAAACTTTTAATCAAAATTCTTCCATGCACTTATCACATTTGTTATTTCATTTCCGCTAATTATCATCTTCCTACTGCTACAACAACCACTCATGCAGTTACTAAGATAAAACACACTAATCTTTGTTTTCGTAATTCAGTAATTTTTAAATTCTCAATGTCAATGTTTTCCAATATTTAATTTTCCATCACTATATCATTCATTATATCACCTATATCATTTAGGTGTTATCAGTGTACAAGTGTAGTAGCACAGTGTATGCATAATTTGCAATTTTTTTTATTCCTCAAATTACTATGATTGTTTATTTGCTAATCAATTAGTTACCTAAACAAATATTATTCTAATTAATTTGAATTTTATATTTTTTTCCACTTCAAGTGTAGATTTTTTGTTTTATTTGCTAAAAAATTTTTACTTTCTCTTCAAGTAGCCAAATGATAATTTTAATTTTAATTTCCTGCTGCACACAACTTCGTATTCGAATTTTCTATTTAATTGTACAAATTTCCTTTTTTTTTAATCATAAAATGAAAGTGTAAAATAAAAGTTTACTGGAAGAATAAAATCAATAATGTCAATAATAATAATGATAAATCAATAATAATAATAATGATAATAATAAATGTCATTCAAATGTTTGTGCAATCCCTATATGCTACAAACAATTTGAGAAAAAAAAATGGACAAAAAAAATCAATAAAATAAAACTTATGATATCCGTCCATTGCTAATTTGTCCAATTTTGGTTGTTTGTTGAAAAGTTGACAATATTGCTGGTGAAATATCAATATTTTCAATAATATGAAATATTACTGTTTCTTATGATTTCTGTGCTACAAAAGTTCAACTACTGCATTTGGCTCGAATAATTGCAGTTGAATTCAAATTTAAATACACATGGCTGTTTAGATGAATAATTTGACAGTATTAAATGATGAGTTGGAATGTCAAGAACATCCACCACTTTTTCTGGTTTGTTGTTTAATTTCATTTCCAATATCACTTCAATTAAGTTGAAGAGAAACGAAAGCTTTAATTTTTAGAAAACAAAAAATGATAAATTATTTCGCAAATTATTATTAATATGTCATTAATTATTCAATTAAATTAAGTAACCATATGTTTTAAGGGTTTTAAAATGGTATTGGTAGGTATTATTGGTACAATAATAGCAATAATTGGTTTTTTCGAGAATGTGCTGGTATTTTATACGTTTGTAAACTCAAGAGCACTACGAAATAAAAATTTACTATATCTCACCTGTCTCAGTGCTTGCGACATATTTATTTGTTTCTCATATATTGAAATTATGTCAATACAGGTAGTCTTCTTTTTCCTATCTTTAACAGGTAGCCTTCTCTCCTTGCTATTCTTCTTTTTCCTATCTTTTTTTTTATTTGAAAAAGTTATTTAAAATTTATAGATTATCTTGTGCTTTACTTCTGTTCCTATACCTATAATGTTATTCATAAATTTATCAAAAAGAAAGAACAGAAGAAATGATAATTGTCAGCTTTTTACTGTTCAATTTATTAAACTGTTAACATTTACATTGTGAAGTTTTTGAAATTATTTAATACCTAAAATTGAAAAGTAAAAGGGAATACTAAAATAAATTTTGATTTAGATATATGCCGAATATTTTCATTACTTTCCATTATTTCGTCTTTGGCATAGCTATTTGAGGGTAGCATTTGCTATTTCTCATATTGCAATTAGTACTGTATCATTCCTTATTATTGCTGCTACATTTGAACGATACCTTCAAAATGGCACGAATAGAAGTTAAGTAATTACAACAAAAAAAATCTTCATAAATCTTATTTTTTAATTTATAAAAATTAATTTTAAAACGTATTAGAGAAATTTTGTTTTTTTTTTAGGACAACAATGATATTTCGATTTTTTTGCCGGCATCGTGGGAAAATTGTTATTATGGCATTCCTTTTTGGAGTTCTATTTCGTGGTACTATTTATTTTGAAATACAGGTAATTATTATATCATATCATATGATAATAATAATAATAATAACAATAATAATGATAATAATAAAGTAATAAGTGATAAATAATAATGAATAATAAATAATCAAAGAATAACAACAATCTGACAAAAGTATTTTATACATTTATATTTTTTATGTTTAACAAATCATTGATGTCACTAATGATTGTTTTGCTAGAAATAATTCATATTTTATCCATTTAAAAATGCTTAAAAAAAGGAAACAATTGCTAATTTTATATAGTATAGTAGTAATAACATTAATTAATACGCTTATTATTACTGTTCTCTTTTTTTGTGGCATAATTTTTAATTAAAAAAGAATTAAATATCAGATTTATCATTTGGATGAATGCGATGGATTTGCAAGTATGGGTGTAAAAATTAGTGAACTTGCACGTAACGTTTACTACGATGGAATATGGCGATTTTGGACAAGACGTATTGTTACTGTATTTTTGCCATTTTTTATTTTATTATATTGCAATGCAGCAATTGTAGTGAATTTACGACGAAATAATCGAGAAAATACAGTTAAAATGCTTGTATTACATTCCATATTTGGAATATCGTAAGTTTTTTTTATTTAATTAATTTTAAAATTAATATGAAAAAATAATTGTTATAATAGTTATAATTTTTTTTTTGTTATAATGAGTTATAATGAGTTCTGGAGCTAAATGATTCGCCCCCTTTGCATATTAATTAATATTAATTAAGTAATTAACAACTTACGATATTTATTTATTATCAGTACAATTGGTTATACTTGAAAAATTTTTTTGACTTAATAATTAGCAAATTTTTTGAAACAAGAGGTTAATAAATGGTAAGCAATTCCCAAACATTGTACTTCTTATTCATTTTTTTTTCATCTTTCTTAAAATTAAAAAAACCAAATAATTGACCTGTTATGCATACTGATGGTCATATACGTTAGTGCTAATCTTTTTAGAATATTGAAATTTATGTTTGCAATCAAATCACTCCCCCTTTACGCTACCCATTTAAAGAAAAGTATGTGAAATTAAAATTAAAAATAATCAATAAACTTGAAAAAATAGAAAATTCTTAACGACTATTTTTTATATTTATCGTTTTTTTCTCTAATTTAAAATGATTTTTTTCAAGCACATAACGTTAAACATGCTCAGTTAAGACAATTAAAAGGATTTATATCCTAAAACTAAAATTTTTTTTAATAAAAGAAACTACTTTAATTATTATTAAAATTTATATTGATACAAAGTTGAATTAGGAAAAGAAACAATTAAAAAAAAGTTTACGTTTCGAATTGAAATTCCCTTTAGCAATGAAAAGACTAAACCCTGTATGACTATTTTTAAAACTCACATCAGTACAAAACGATGAATAATTAAAAGGGAAAAAAATAACATCAAAATTTATGTTTTAAAATTAAAATTTAAATGAGTATAAAGGAATCAATTAAACAAAAGAAATAAAAAAAATTCGTATTTCAAAATTAAAATTTCACTTCAAATGAGAAATAACAAAAAAAGAAGAGAACGAGAAATATTATCATATACAACAAAATGTAATTAATTCATTATCACATGTTGTTAAGGGTTGCATCACGCAAATTTCGTAGTCGTGTTAAAGCAGCGACAAGATCACTGATAATGGTTGTCACCTGTTATCTGTTCTCGAATATCATTGATGTTTTCATTGCTGCATGGGAGTACTTGGATGATGCGTCATTGTTACAATTGGAAGAATTTTATTCTATTGCAACCGATGTTTCATCATTGCTTACAATATTAGCTGCTAGTTTACGATTTCCTATTTATTTAATTAATGATAAAGTTATTCTCAGAGAGGTTAATTAATTTTTTTTTTTGAATTTTCTATTTTTTTTTTAAATATTTACAAGAAAAAAAAAATCATTTTTATTCGCTTTCCTATACTAAATATATTCATTTCTTTAAAAAAAAATTAATTTAATGCATTTTACTATCTTTTTTCGCCTCTTTTACTTACTAATTAAATTAATTTTAAGTAAATCAATCATTTAGAAGAGAAAATTGATAAAAGTTTTATTTCCTAAAATTGAAATAAATTATAGGTTCGCTTTACTCTATGCTTCTTCTATTATCATTTGGCTGTGTGTTTTTCCGTACTATCAAAACGATCCAGACGAAAACATTATTTAAAGGGTGAATTGAAACAGCAACTGAATAGTCAAAACAAAACTAACATATCTAATTCCACAAATAATTCCATGCCACATAAAACACGAAATAGTTTTGGTTAGATTCTAATTTAAATTTTACAAGCAAATATTAATATTATAAAATAGTAAGTAATAAAAAAAATGAAAAAATTTTAATTTATTACATTTAAAATTCAAAAATTGATGCATTTTTGATTAATTAAAAAAATTCTCATTTACATGTTTTTTTGTTTACACTTAAAATGTAGCATCAAAAATTCTTATTTGATATTTGATAAATGAAATGAAGCAGTATTTCAGGTGCAGTATGCATATCGGTTACAAGTATTGGTTTACATAGACAAAGGTCACAGCATTTAATTGATGTTTTAGAAATGAGCACACCACAAATTGCAGGTGAAATTCCACTAGCTAGCGAGAAACAATCATCTTCTAAGGTAAACATCAATCATGAAACAATTTTATTACTGTCTTCCAATTCATTATTCAATCAAACTAAAAGGAAATCCTCCTTCATATCGGAATAACACTATATCATTATTATTATTATTATTGCTCATTTTAACCTATCCATATTATTATCACACCTAGTTACCTGTTCGTGCAAAAGCTGAGGAGAAAATCTTCAAAAAAAATTGCAATATTTAAAACTACGCATGTAAAATTTCAATTTTTTCTCCATGATTATCTATGACATTAATAGATAAAAGAGTTTAATTATGCTTGTTGTTGGTTGAAACATCGAATTAAATTTTCATCAAATTTAGCACATTTTGAAAGTAATTTTAGTCATTTCCACTTCATCTATAATAACTACTTCAATCGTCCATTGATCAATCTAAAAGTTTTGCGAAAGCAAAGAAAAAACATTTCCTTTTCTTTTTTTTTGCTCCATCAGTTAGTAACAAACAAACATCTATGTTACTGAAATGATTTCATTGTTGATCGCACTAATTTTAATTATTTTACTATAAATAAATTTAGGCGTAGCAGAGAGTATTGAAAAAAAATTAAAATATAATTGAATATAATTCTGAGAAACTTTTTGATCACATAGCAATGATTGAGCAGTGAAAATTGATAGCAATAAAAAATTATCGGGTAGATCAATACTTTTAGTATTGTTGATAAATGTAAATATATTGGAAAATTAATTTTATGCTATTGTATTTATTAGCATTCAAATATTTCATACTTAAATATTTGAATAGTTTTAAGTGATAATCCTATAAAGTGCTTACAGTGTTTATTAGGGTTGAGCTGAAATTATCAAATGAATAATAGCTTATCATTTAATTCCAATAATTTCATGTTACGTTTAGTGCTTCTTGCCGATAATATGTGATAATGTATAAATTCATTTTAATATTTCAAATAAAACAATATTTTAACACCAAATGTATGAATGAAGCATAAAGAACAGTTTATTCTCACTTGTACACTTCGAGTAAAAATACGAAAAGATAATGTAGGAATGTGTGGAAGGATAACGATATGCTAAAATATGAATACATTTTTTTTAAAAAAAAAAGATGAAAACAAATAATTTCTTTAAAAAAGGTCAGGACCTCGTCTTACTGATTGTTTATGACGTGCTAAAATATCCGGACTTTGGGTATGCATCAATTGCGATCGCTTATGTTGTAGACCAACGCCTACCTGAAATATTTTTTTTGGATTTTGTTTGATATTAGTATCAAAATGACTAAGATTAGCATTGTTTGCGACACTTATTTATTACAAATATATATAACAATGTCAGAAATATGTCAAGAATTTTTAAAGTAACAAGTTCAGTTTTAAAAATAAAAAAAAAAATTATATTAATCGACAGGAAATTCAGAGAAGGTCGGTTGTACGACAAAATTTATTGGTACAAATTGAATAAAAATTTGCAAATAATACTAAAATATAATTATTTTCAAGAATTAAGAAATATTTCTTGAAGAAAAAAAATCGTACAAAGCTTACATGAATTGTTTGATCATTATCTTCATCATCTATTTCAACTTTGTCAGGATGACGTAAGCTACCGTTATCGCCTTTACTCAGTAAAACTGATAATCGTGGATTGGAACCTTTTGGATGAATTGCAATAATAGGTGAACTTTCAGCCGAATTATCATTTAAATCAGGTGCTATTTGATATGCATTTTCTGGTTTTAAACCAAGATCCTAAATTATTTCGATTAAAATATATTTCTAAATTAAAATTTTATAAAAAATTTCATTTACTGAATTACTTTTTGCTATAATTAAGACAACAAAAAATGACTATTTCCGATTTCTTGCTATCACTCTAACGTTCCAATATATCCATCCTTAGAAATAACCTTATATATTCACAGGTAATTTAAACTTACTCGCATCTTATCAAGTTCCTTCGCTGAGCATAGCGGAGTGTCAACATCGTAAACATTGTGAAATTTTTCAAAATCAATCCTGTATTCGCCATTATCACGTTGATATGTTACAAGCTTCTCAAAACTGTAAAATCAAAAATTTCTAAAAAAAAAATTTTTAACTCGTAACTTTTTTTTAAACTTATAAATTTTCATATTACAATTTGAATAATTGAAATTTAAATATTTGCAAAGAAATAGAATAATAGTGATGTGGAACAATCTTATATAAAAATTGCATTAAATTATTAAAATCTCAGAAAAAAAAACTAAACAAATTTCTATAATTTCAAAAAAATATAATTTACACCAATAAAATTTTAGGCAATCTCAGTTGAAAATTTTTACTTTTTTAAAATTTTAATAAAAACTTGTTGCATAGTAGAATGTATACAAAAAATACGTTTTTTTTTTAGACAATTCATCGATTTATTGGAAATGAAATTTTTAATCCTTAAATAATTTATTGAAAATATCAAAGGTCCTATTTGCCTATTGCATTTCAATCTATTTTGTTGTATGAACTGTAAGAAAAAAAAACAGTCTGTTTAGCTGTCTGGTACCTATCATCATTGGTAAGCTCACTGAGTACAATAATAAACTGCTCATAGTGGTGACCACCACCGAGTTAATAAGCAGTCAATAGATGTAATCTGTATGGTGACCGCAGAGCTTGTTGCTTTGTTGTTGATGATCGGCCTGTGTGATCGGTATGTGTGCTGCGTTTGTGTGTTTGGACTAATGTATGGAACTGCGTGTCACAAGGAGTGACCAATAATCATCCTTTCAATGCTAGGTCATTGGAGAGCCTGTCGGCGGTACTGTAGCCCGGCCGTCCATTCATTTTTTGGATATGCCATTCTTGCAAAAGAATGGCGCTTTTGAACTAATAATTACGATAATATTATCTGATATTCATTTTTTTTTTGTGAAAAATATTTTGCTGAATATATTTGAATTGTTGAAAAAAAAATTGATAAAGAAAAATAAGCATTAATTACCTATTATAATATATTTTTATGAAGAAGCAAGTGATTCGCTTTCTTCTTTTTTCTTCAAACTAATTATTCTTATTTTTGAGATAAAATAAAAATCGATAAAAATTCGATTTTAAGTTTTGATAAACAAATTGTATATCAGTTAATCAGTTTTTTTTTATTGATTTCTATGAGTAAAATGAATCAACGAAAATAAATTTGATGTTTTCCTTTTTCATTTACCTTTTTTTTTTATTTAAACACATAGAAATGAATCACTGCTTTTTTTTTCGGCATAAAAATATGGTTAAACTTACCGTTTGCCCCATAAAATTTCATTGGGTAAATAAGATGTTCGTGCTTGCGTTGTTGAACCAACTGATTCGACAACGCCTTCGAGAATAGCAATAATTTCGAATCGAGCTGTACGTAAGCTTTCTTTGCTTACCTCATATAGTGGACTATTCTCGTCAATTTCATGAGAAACAGTTATTGGCCAAATGACAAACACACGATCCAAGCCTGTATCATAGCCAACATCCATATCAAATTGATGAAAAGGTAACAACTCTCCCTCATATGTTATACACTTCTTGATCATCTAAAAAGATTTTATTTCATTTTAAAAGACGTTTAAAATTATTGTAAAATTCATCAAAAAAAACATCTAATAATCAGTCACAATTTTCCTTTTTTTGTTTTTTTTTTTCAACAAATTTTAAGCAATCTCTGAGCAGCAACAGTTTAATTAAATCTAATTAACTTATTATTTTCATTATAAATTAAAGCAAGCAAAACAGGAAAAAAAGACGAAAAAGATAAAACATTCGTTTCGGCATGTAAAAAAAGATTTGTAAAAAAAACATTTTCAGTAGATGGCAAGATATGATAAACATCGATTTTGAATGCCTACACCAAAATATCTTTTTTTTTGTAACAAAATTATTTCCACTGAATTTTGTTCTTTATTCTTTTTTTTTCCTCTTACAATTTATATGAAAATTTGATGTGAAATTTCCATGAAAATTATTTTCACTGAATGAATGACGTACCTGTAAATGAAAACATACATGAAACGTACCTGTAAACGAACATGAGCTTCAGCTAGTGAACTTTTTCGCATGTCACCAACCCGAAAAAGCAAGCACAATTTACCATCTCTCATACAGATTACTGCATTTTTGCTAAAAATAAATGATATTTAAACTGTAAATGATAATGATATTTAGAATTATCAATAAATGATATTTTAAAACTTTAATTACAACAAATTCTTATGGCATATTTTTTTTAAAAAAAAATTATATTAATTTTGATAAAATATTTAACTGATTGTGAAGTATGATAAATTTGATTCTCTCTTATGCTAATTGATAAAGTTAACGATAAATGAGAAAGGAAAATTTACCAAATGTACAAATATTATTTCGGAATGTTCCAATAATTACAAATAGAAATGATAGTTTAAATTATTTGGCATAATTATTTACTCCTAATTAAACTACTAGTAAAAAATAGATTTGCAAAATTAATCAAATAAATTTTTAAGCTAGGATTTTGTGTGAATTAAAAGAAAAAACAATAGTCATCTCATAATCAAATATCATCTCTTCATTCTCATCTCTCCTTTCACTCTTTCAATAAAAAGGAAATAAAGGTGAAACTAAATAAGACAGAGAGAGAGGAAGAATAGAAAGAGAAACAAAGCAGTGAAAAAAAAACAAAGTGATAAAAACTCAAAATAGCTTTTGATAAACACAATAAAATAAAGCATATGATACAAGGCTGTGTTGTATATTCCATTGAAAGAGAAAAAGCATTTTGATGAAATAATAATAGCAAATAATTTTTTGCTACACCCATCAATACTATTTATTAAAGAAATAATGTAAGATAAATTTTAAAATTGAAATTAATAATTTCATATGCTTCCACAAAGTTTTATTGGAAATATTACAAATTTTTTTTTTCGTCAAATTTTACAAATTGTAATTTTTTTTTGTTCATTTCACTTCCAAACAGTGTTTGTTTCGGTAAATGAAAAATTATCGCTTTTTTTCGTTGATATTCTAATTTTTAAAATAAGAACATTAATTAAATTAGATTAATTATATTAAAAGTATAACCTGAATATAATAGTTGCAGCTCGTTTGATAGGCCTTGCTAATTTAGCAAATATTACACCAGTCATCAATGTATGGCACATAACACCGATCATAAATTGAAGGCACATAGTTATAATAATTAATGGGCACTCACTTGTTGGATATCTTCAAGAAAAAAAAATTTTTATTAAAATTTGAATTAAAAAAAAATTGGATAAAAAAAACTTTTCAACAAATTATATTTAAATGGTAGGAAAAACAAAGAAAGAAAGACAACAATTTAATTACTAAATTTAAAATGAAAAGCTAATTTTTTCTTTATTCAATTACTAATATTTATCTTTGGATTCATAAAATTTTTATATTTATTTAAATGATAAAAAAAAAAGAATTTTTTTTTATAACCTAAAACCATAACCAATCGTTGTTTGTGTTGTAAATGAAAATAAAAAGATGTTTGTTTTACTGTTAGCATTCATAATACACGGAATCCAATTTGGGTCATTTACGTGTTCGAAATCACCATGTATTATAATAAAGAAATAGTAAACAGAGAAGAAAAATGTCCATGAAGCGATGAATGATGTTGCAAAGAATAAAAGTGTCCAACGCCATCTAATTTCAATTACTGTCGTAAATATATCACTAAAATTTAATTCATTTTAAATTAGCAATAAAAAAAAAATTTTTAAAAATTATGAAAAAAAATTGTTTGCTTAATTAATTGATTAACAATCTTTGACGTAAATTGAGAGAATTTTTCTTTCTCTCTCTCTCTCTCTCTCTCTCTTCTTCTGCCAGAAAAAAAAATGTAATCGTAAATTCTATTTTCTTTTGTTGATGTATTTCTGATTGAATTATTTCAATTTAATTTCCTTTTCTTCTTATTCATTGTTATATTCATTAGTTAGAAATTTAATTAATTTTTATTATACCAACTAATTGAAACAAATAAGCTTGTTTACTTTTCCGCATTTTAGCTTTAGATTAAGCATATCATTGTGATAAAATATTTTTCCAAACAACGATGTTGTAGAATTTTATCGAAAAATTCATTAAATGAAATTTAGATTAGTTGGTACAATATGTATTAAGTGAATTTTTGTCTAATTTTTAACTAATTAAATCTCTTTTTTATAATTTACTACTGAGAAATTTTGTTTTTTTTTTAAAAAGAACCTTCTTGTCCACTATACACTTAGAGCGTATCATTGATGAAAGGAGGAAGAGAAAAAAAAGTGATAAGGTTGAAGAGAAAAAAAAAGTGATAAGAAAAAACCTGAAATATTTCCGTCGTTGTTTGGGCACATTAACAAGTGATATATTGCATATACCACCTTTTTGCACTAATCTATTACGGATTCGCCGTGAACCAATTCGAGGTGCTTTGAAGAATCGTGATGAACGTTCTCGGTTATCTGAGGTCATTAAGGTATCCTCGCATTCCATCACATTGGTAACTGCTAAAAAAAAGTAATATACTTCACTTCATATGATTTACTGAAATGTTTTTCTTAATTTATCAAATAATTAGCTATTTACAAATTCAATACTTTCACGTTGATTTACGTGGAAATACAATACAAACTTAAATTATGAAAAATTTCTGGAATTACTCAATTTTGTTAACGTTCTAAAAATAAAATCAGCACGGTAAAAGGGAAAAAAAAAGTTGAATTTATTTTTTTTTTTAAAAAAAAACTATTATATTAAATAGCGAAATATAAAACGAAGGATTTTACACAAAGTTCGGCTAAAAATCACCGGAAGATGTGAAATGTTACAAATATTTTATTGATTCTTTAATAGAAAAATATCACTTGCATAAACTTTCATTTTAAACTGATGCAAATTCATTTAGCGGAACTAAAACAAATTCGATGAAACTAAACGTGTCAACTAACATACTTCAATAAAAGTGATATCACCTACAGCAACGAAAAAAAAGAAATAAAAAAAGATAACAATTAACAAAACGTTAAATAATTGAAGCAAAATGAAATATAAAAATTAAAAAAAAAAAGTTAAGAGAAAAAAAAAAGCAAACAAAAAAAAATTCTCTAAAAGTACAACAATCGTATTCTTTCAAATATGTTAAGTAAGCTATTCAACGAATCGAAAAACATTTTTAACAACAAAATGAAATGAAAATGTATTGTTAGCGAAAATATATAATAATAATATATTAGCAGCGATCAATAAATAAACCTAAAGTTTGCTTAAGTAAAGAAAAAAAAATATAATAAATGATATTTAAAGTTGTTGATGTAAAATAAAACACTTTCAATATTTAATATGATATTGAATCACTTCATACTGCAACGATAAAAAAGGACAAAACGATAAGCATCTTGTTAAGTATCAAAAAACAAGGAGAACGAAAAGTGCAACAACAACAACAACGCAACAACAAAAAAAAAACAGTGAACTTGTGAAACTGAAATTTTAATAAATCCTAACAATAATTGTAATTAAGTAATGAGGCAGTTAGAAATTTAATTGGTAAAAGCAAAAAAAAAAGTAAACTATTGACTGATTATACATACGATTGATGAAATTTTAAACTAAAATAGTTATTGTTTTAAAAAAATATAATTAATAAAAATTAAATTAAAATATTGCAAAATTTTATATGTTTGGTTGTAAAAATAATTTTATCATTATGCAATATTCTTTTTTTGATTTTTGCAAAAACAATAATTGCTTTCCTAGTAAAGTTAAAATGGAGTAGTCTAATAATATTGAATTAATTTTGTAGAGTAATTAATGCACAACGATATTTTTTAATTTTTGATTTTTTAACAAAGTTATTTTAAATTCCACAATCAATAGACAATATATGTATAGTTTATTTTCTATAATTATTAGCAACTTAATTTATTTTAACAAACAACGGAATATTGAATTAAGAAGTGGGTGTTAAAAATATTAGCAACAACAATTACGCAATAATTTTTGCATTCCTCATTTCTCAATATTATTTGTATCGCACGTTGGTGATCTTTAGGTTAAATTATTAGTGAGAATTATATGTACTAATTATGCTATTCTCAAAATAATTTCAGTATCAATAAAGGGTTGAAATAATAAAGTAAATTATCGAAAATGCAAAAAATGTTTTAATATATGGGTTTACTGAAAAAATTTCTATGAAAACATTTCACTTCGTTACGCAATAAGAGCTACTACTACCACTGCTACTGCTACTACTAATAGTATTACTAATAATAATACTTTTAACAAAATCAAATCAAAACGACTAAAAGCGGAAAAAATGCAAAACAGCTAAAGGTGTAGAAAGGTGTAAAGGTGTAGAAAGAATTAAAGTAGCAGTCAAAAGACTGGTTGAGATCCGTTTCGTAGACATATAAGAAATGCATTAGTAATACTATTATTCTCTATCTCTATATATCCAAAGTAATTATAATTAATAATCGTAACAATTAACAACAAATAAACGTTCTCACATACTTTGAAAATCATTGATTAAGTAATGAAATGTTAGTATGGTCAGTGAAATAATTGAACAAGCAGTTCAAAAAAGTAACACATATATGTTTTTTTTTAAATGATTGATAATTGGAAATTATTGTAAATAGAAAAATACAGATATTTACCTTACACCATTTATCTCTACCCGTCCTTTTCCTTCTTTTTTCTTTCCTAATTATTATATTTTTTCAAAATTTTGCTGCTCCATAAAAGTTTTACTTTATAAACTTCAAAAAACAAAAAAAAAGTCTTGATAATTTTATGCCTTTTTTACATCTTATCAACTTTTTGCTATCATTTTATAGTATTTGTCTTGAAGAAAATTAAAATTGCTCACTTATTTAGGATGTCTGATAATTTTATAACACAAACACAAACACAATCATTTTAGCCGATCGTTCAAATAATTCTTGCGGCAAGAACCGACCGTTAAAATAATTCTTGCGGCAAGAACCGACCGTTAAAATAATTCTTGCGGCAAGAACCAATCGTTAAAATAATTCTTGCGGCAAAAAAAAACGAGGAAAATAAAAACGATAACTTATTTAAGCTTAATATGTTATGAAAATAATTTTGGGATAAAATATAAATTGATCGTCCTATTGTGAATTAGCATAGTACGACTTAATACATCCAACTAACTGCAATACACCTAAAATGACTACTGAAATTCTGTTACTTTTTTTGTGCTTTATCTAATTGATTACAAAATAACTGAAAAATCAGAGAAACATAAGATCGCAATGAATGATAAAAGGCGTATCAGCCTTTATAGCGTTTGTACGTACCGTTGATTAACGATCCAATAAAATTATGACTCAGTCATTATCAGGTCAATATCTTATCATTTGTTATTAGCTAAAAATAATTAAATAAAAAAAATGAAAAAATTTTTAAGTTAAAGAGGTTTTTTTTATTTACAATAATTTTGGCAAAAGTATAAATCTTTTGTTTTTTTAACCGAAAAAAAGAAAGAAAAAAAAATTGAACAGCGAATATTTAGGTGCAAATACTATTTATTTGTTTGCATGTTTCTTTACATATAAAATTAACAACTAAAATATTTAAATTTCTTCATTCATTTAAAAAAAACAAACAAATTATGGTAAAACAATTTTTATCATTAGTGGAAAATATTTTCAAAATTAAAAAAAAAACGACCCAAATGATTTTATTGATAATCAATGTTGAAACAAAATTTTTTGCTGTTCTCTCAGTTTGCAAAAAACACCTTCTGATCATTTCGTTTACAATGTCACCTTTTTTTCCGTCATTTATCTATTCCGACATCGAATACATTTTTATATGAAAATTGTGCGATATGATTTACATCATTTTTTTTTCTTTTTTTTTTCCGTTGCAAAATTCAAACAACTAGACATTACAAAAAGCATTGAAAATTGTAAAATGAAACATTTTTTTTAAAAAAAAAATGTACAACAAAATTTAATTCAGAAAGCAACATAAAATCATAATTTCAAATTAAAACAAAACAAATTGAAAAAATAGTTACCTAATAAATTAGCAATAAATGAAATTACAAATCATAATTTTAAATAAAAAAAATCTAAACGAAATCAAGCAAATAATTCCTAATAAATTGTTTCAATGAATGAAATTGTTCGTTATAACAATTAATATAACAAGTAATTAATTAAATATCATCCAATATTACTTCAACGAAAAAGTGTTGTAAAATGAGATGGACGAATTTTGTTGTTATTGTTGTTGTCTTTTTTTCCAAAGCATTTATTTAAAAAAAATTTTTTTGAAAAAATTAGACTTGTAGTTGAAAACATATATTCTGTAAAATATACTCAACAAAAAAAGAAAACTTCATATAACTTTATCATTAAGAAAAAAAAAGTTTTTTAAATGTGTGAATTTTGACAAACTTTACGTTACACAACCAAAAGCAAATGCAAAGAAGTTTTGATAAATGGAAGAAAAGTACGTGCATCAATATCCCCTCTACGGCATGTTTAACATCTTACTTAATGGATTTTTAGAAAATAGAATTTTATTTCGGAACAAATTATTATATAATTTTATTTCTAATATCCGATTTCGATTATTTGCTTTGCCATTTTTTCCGATAAATGATTAGCTTTTTTGCTCTCTCTCTCTCTCTCTTTCTTTCTCTTTTTTCACTGATCCTTATCCAAATAGCTTGAAGCTATCTATTGTTCCTGTTTTTTTTTCTTCTATCCAAAAAATTTGTAACTTTTATGTGTAAAAAGTTTAAATTAATTTTTTCCTTATTTAAAAAATGTTGCAAATTAAATTTTCCATTATATATTTTATAAGTTTTGATCTTAATCAAAGATCAAATGAAATTTTAGTAATTTTAATGCTAAAAAATTGAAATGATAATCATCTATATATCAATTTTTCAAGCACTCATAAAATTATCCGAGAAAGGCAGTAAACACAGTCACTGCAAAAAAAAAAAAAAAAACTATATGTTATTGAAATTACTGAAGTGATATAGCTTAAAATAATTTAATTTAATGAGCATAATCCGTTCAGTTATGTGAAAGAATTAGAAAGAATGAAAGAAAAGAAAAAAATATTGCTAAAAATTTAATTCAAATATTTCAAGGTGACAAAATTGAAGAGAGAATTTGAGTGGAAAAAAAAGAAAGAAATGAAATACACAACAGTTGTATGAGAGGAAAATAAAATGTCAACGAGTGAAAATGGATAGCTTCAAAGTATATGAAATTATCAGGGAATACCGCAATTATTATGGATGAAATGCGCACTAAGGTAAAGTACGAATGAGCAAAAAAGAAGTAAAGTGATGAAATGCATACGCCTTATTTCAATTCAATAGTTGCAAGCAATGCATGAATAAATAGAAATTTCATTTTATGATCCATTTTCTATCACCTAAACATTGAATTGCAATTTTCTTTTTTTTCATTCTTTTTAAATGGACGAGAAACAAATGTGTGAAATTAAATGAATTAGCAATAATAATATTGTAATTAAATACTATAAAAAATTAAAGAAAAAAATAATGAATAATAAATAATAATAATAATAATATGTGATAATATGACTATGTAATAATATGATTCATAAATCATCGCCGTTTTTTTCTTTTTTGTCAATTTTACACGATAAATTTTATTAATTACGTCATTGCAACAAATTTGTTTTGCACATAGATAATTTTCAAAAAGATAATTGATTACTATCAATTTTTTTTTAACAACAATGAAAAAAAAGACTTTGTTAATAATAATTTGATTTACTTTACAAAAAGAAAAAAAGTAAGTTTCATTCAATGAATAAGGTCATTGATTATTTATTTTATTCCATCGAATGAGCAAACAACGACAACAAAACGCGAAGAATTTAAGCAAAACAGTTCACACTTTGCATTAACGTTGTTTTTTGCTCATTTTCATTTGAAATTTAAAAGTTACTAAAAAATATTTTTTGCAGCATAAATATATTAATAAATAATTTCTTATCCCAAAATTAAGATTAATAATAATAATAATGGTAATAATAATAAATAATGATAAATAATAATAACAAATAATAATAAATAAACAATAATAATAAATAATGATAATAAATAATAATAATAATAATAAATAATGATAATAAATAATAATAACAAATAATAGTAATAAATAATAATAATGATAATAATGACAATAATAATAAATAATAATGATAAATAATAACAATAAATAACAATAATAAATAACAATAACGAATAATAATAACAATGATAATAATAACAATAGTAATAATAATGCTTAAAAATTAAATGAAATATTATATGCACACCTGTATACACTGAACTGATCGCCGTGTTACCGTTCCATCTGACCTCTAATTAAGAATGGAATTGACACAGATGATTGAATTTGATCATTTTTCTCAAATGCATTCAATCACAAGCATATGGCTTAACTTTGTTTCTCAGAAAAGAAATACGGAAAACATACGACACAGAAAATGAATGCCTAACAAATATTTATGTATTACATTTATCGTGTAGACAAAATGCATTTAATGGAATAGAATGGAAAAAGTCTCATTAATCATCATTTTGAAATGAAATTAAAATTTCTTAATGGAATAATTCAGAAAGTGATATTAACATTAACATTGCTGATAAACCAATTATTTGCAATGAATAGATGAAATTCATAGATAATTTTGCTTTTTTTTTTCTTTTTATCTTTTTATTTGTAGTGAATCAGTCTATTTTGGCATATTAGGAAAAGGAGTGTTTTTTTTTTTCTTATTAAAATTGTAAAATTGTTATTTGATAGTTTTTAGCAGTTTCAGATTGACAAAAAAAAAATCTTTCCACATTGTAATAATTAATAGGGTTGTGTAATTTGTAACTTAGACTTAATCAAATAATGCCCCCTGACAATTAATCATAACAAAAGACAACAATAAGACGAGAAAGGAAAGCAAAAAAAGAAAGGACAATTTTTAAATGAAACAAATTTAAATGAAATTGAGAGAAAATTAAACTATGAAAAAAAAAACGTCTCACCACATGTTGTACGACTTAAACGATTTATTTTTTTCACTTACACCAATTGATAAAACTTCTCCCTCTCCCTCTCCCTCACACTGTTTATCACTTTATCGTTATCAATTATTTGACATACATAATCCAATATTATAAAAACTTTAAGAGCATTATCACCTAATTTTAAAAAAAAAGGAACAGTTTTTTTTGTCACAAAATTGAGATGTACGGAGTGTGCAAAATTTAAATTCTAAAATAAAATTAATATTCTAGTTTTTATACAAACAAAAACTTCTGTAAGTAAAAATTTTCAACATTTATCAACAACTATAATCATTTATACTTTGTTATCATTGTACCACTGATTGATAATACAAATGGATGAGATTAAAATATTTAAAATATTGTACAATCAGTAACGCTTATAATAAAATTAATTAGTGATAGCTATTTTTAATAAATGATAATTGTATTAAATTTTTAGATTATTAGTTAATTAGCAATTAGTATGATGTTTAAATATATTTTACATACATATATGCATATATACATTTTCCTATAATTTTTATCAGCACTAACGATCGGGATCGAATGCAAGGAAACTTTTCCCATACATATCATACACTTTTTTTTTTAATTTAAAATTGTTTTTCGTTTTTTTTTTACACTCCCATTTGTTCGCATTTATAAATTGCTAACATAATTATGCTTAAGAAGAATAATATTGGTTGTGAGAATTTTTTGCTCGTTTATTAAAAAGTGAAAATTTTACAAAAGGAAGCATTTAGCATATGAAAACTCTTGGCTAATAATTGTTTTTGCACTTTTATTATTTTAATTTTAAAACTTAAAAACAAATTAGTTATCTTAGCATGCAATTGTATTTCAACAAATTGTAAATAGCAAATTCAAGAAAAATCTTATAAAAAAAGGAAAATTAAAACTGATGAATGCTTGAAATCATAGAATTTTCCGATAATTATTATTACGAAATAACATCCAGCAAAAATTACAAATTTCACGAAAGTAATTTTGACGCAAATGATAAGATTGCACGTAAGCGCAAAATGATAAAGCAATGAGAAAGCATAAAAGATAGAATAGATAGGAATATTGAAATCACTAATCCATACAAATTTAATGACAATATTGTGCAAAAAATTATCAAATTAAATTAAGAAATTTCAATTATATAGACTATAAAATATTCGGCTTGAGAATTACTGCTACATATTATCTGTCGAACGAAGAATACAACATTACTAAACAAAATATGAAAATGAAAATACAAAAAGTATCGTTAACTCTTAATTAATTACAATTTGCTTGCTATTAATTGCCTAATAATCAACAACTACAATGACACTAAGTACCTGAGATTAGACAAAGATATTCAATACATTTATTATTTCTTAATTAACTAAAGCTAAGAATGGCAAGCTAATTCAGCACAAAATTGAAATGAAAACAGTTTGAAATGAAATGTTTGAAATTGAAATGAAAACAGCAATTTCTCAAATCATCAATTAAAGTAGATAAATAGCTTGCTGACGTAAAATTTCAAGTAAAAATTATGAAGTAGAAAGAAATTAATTTACTAAAAATATAAAGTTAATTTTGACATATTACAGCGCAAACAATCCAGTTGGTTACGTTCACAACACCAAAGGAATTTATTCAAACACAAAATTGGACTGTTCATTAACTTGAAAACCTTGCTTCTTTTTCTTAATTATTTAAAAATTCAATTAACTAAAATTACAGGAGCCATTTGCTACAAATATGTCTTCCTACTGAAATCATGCCTTTACTCAACGCAAATTATTCTAAAATATTTTCAAACAGATCTTTCAGCACCATTCTATAACACAACATCTCCTAACGTACTCAAATTTCTTACCACATGTCCTCCGGCCATTCCAACAGCACCTTAAATATAAAATTAAAAAAGCACTTTTCAACTTCAAAGGTCAAAACCACATCATTAAATGCATTTAATTTTCGTCCAATATACGATATTCAGTAGAATTTGTGATATTTGATGATCATCGTTGGTATGATCGTATGATATGATAACATCTAGTAGGCGTAACTTCCTGCTACTGTAAATTTGAACTTTTCACTCCCAAAATTGCTTAACAAGCAAATCCATAATGTTTCTTTTTCTTTCCTACCAGCCTTTTGGAGCAACAACAAACAAACTATTCCCATTCCAATTTTCCTTCTTTAATTCTGATTTAATTTATAGATAATCATTTCATAAAAGTCCGTGATAAAGTTTAAATCCATTTTTTTAAAAAAGATACAGTACTTCAATAATACATTTACACTCATTCCCTTTTTCGTCGAAAATTACATCCCCTTCTCCCTTCTCCTCTTTCTCTCCCTCCCTCATCCCTCCTCTTTACTCTATCCGACTGATAGATGTAATTTATTGTGAACAGACAACGAGGATCGAGACAAAGTGAGTCTCTACGGACCCATCCTACGTTCACAAACTAGGAGGTATTGTGCAATATGCAAATTTTTGGATGCATCGAAATAACACTGTCAGGGATGTAAGTGGGATGAAGCAGACAAAAGTGGGAATGATTTTCTCCTCACGCGACGCACTCATCATTTTCTCTTGTTGCAGGTCCGCTGTTCGGTCTGTTCGTGACGTTCTTTTCTTTTTTGTACTATCGAGTTTCATCCGATGGCTTCTAACGTGAATAACCAACCTGATAATGGGGCAGGTTAGCCTTATTTGAACCTATTTCTATACATTGCTTTCGTAATACTCAAATCTTACAAATTATTAAGAAAATTTTCAACTTTTTTTCCGCTAAATTTCTAAAATTTTTTCGTCCTTTTGTCGTTTTCTTCCGTAAAATATTAGCTTTCCAATGTTAAAATATTACTTTAATTTATGTTATTGATTATTTTTGCCAAGAATCATTGGGAATACTATAACTTTTCAATCGATACTAACATAGAGTAAAGTACTTATCAATTTTTAAAACGATTTTTGAATGCTAGTAAATATCATATTCAGGTATCAACATCGATATACAGGTTAACCTCTCTAACTAATTATGTAAAGCAAAAAAAAACATTTCTTTTTAATACAAGAAAATTTACAGATGCTCCTCAGCAATTCCGCCAACCAGCACCAGGTCAAACTGCGGTAAAGAAGAGGGGTAAAATTCGGAAGAAGCAGCTGAAGAATACAAGTTTGTTCCTTCAGTTTTGATAGCGTGTGATATGTGCGTTATTGTATGAGTATGCAGGGGTCACGTATGTTTGATTTGAAACGTTGTAAGACTATGCATTAGGATGATATACGTATGAATAGGCGACATATTCTCAACTGTCCAGCTCTGAGCATAGTGATTTTTACTATTCTGATCGATTTCGTTCGGAATACACCCTTGGCCAGTCTGGAAAATGGATGATAAATGGTAAACTTTGTTCAGGTATTCCACCTGGCTTCAAAGTTAACGAAGCACCACCACCACCAGCAGCACCAGCCGAACAAATGAATCGCCCCCGAATGCAACAACCGCAGCATATAACAATCGACCAAGCAAGACGTCCGAATCTTATGCGCCATCCATTGGCTGTCGGTTATACGCCGCCTCCTATAAGTACGTTAAACGCATAGAATTTTTCGATTGGTTAGTTAGACAATTTCGTTAAAATTGTCAACGTTTAGATATGGCGGCGATATATCAAGGACTGCCTTCATGTTGGTGCACCCAAGTTGCTGGTGAGATGAGAGCTATCCGTGAACATATGGGTGCCATCTCCAATGGCATTCATTGTATTATTCAGAAACTTCATACGGACCAACTTGAAAGTGAAAAAATGATGTCAAAAATGTCGAACACAATTGAAATGATTGCGGAAACTCTTAGTCACATACCGTTCACTCAGTGGCAAAGTTTGTCCTAAAGTGTTTCTTCCTTAGAAAGTAAATAAGTAAGGAAAAGTAGGTCTAAAACTAATTAAATGGATTTGTGTAGGCTAGCAAGTGTCAAGAACTAATTTGTAATTCAATAATGATTCTTCCTAGTAGGAAACAAATGATTCAGGATCTTGACTGTGCCTCATGTTTGGCTCTTGTTATCCAGCAAATAATAACTCCTAAAATAATTACAACAATTAATTCGACCGTCTGAAAAATTCACCTGTAATACATCATCATCCAGAGTTAGGATCGTAGTAATCCTAATAATTTATAATTTGCATACCCAGACAGAAATTCTGCTATTACCAGTGCAAAATCAAACAATTTCAGACTGTGATGGGTACTTAATTGAGGATGGAACTGTGGGAGCTTTTACAAATGTGAGTGTAAGCGATCATATGGAACCACTTTATATGCAGGGCAATGAACAAGTACCATCGGAACAACATCCGATCAACAAAAACTTCCGTCATGATTGAAAATGTGAAACGTGAAATGTGAAAGAAATTTAGGAGAGAACGCATTTTCTGATGCCCTTTGTAACTGATCTACTGATTTCATTTCTAATAAACTTTTTCTTAGCATTGCAAATGCACAATTTCGTTGCAAATATCTCCTGAAAGATTTGCGAATTCCACTATCAATTAATTTTATATTGATATAGCCCTTTGTAGTTAGTTTGAGGTATTTTAATGGCTGATTCTTCTTATATGTGTGCTTCTAGTGCTTTTATTCCTAGAGTTTCTTACTCTAGGTCAGTTGATTTAAAAGATTCTTTATCAGATTTAGTTAAAGTTCAAAAAGAGTCATACAAGTCGTTTACTCCTGGAAGTCATGGTAATGAAAGACTTGAGTCTATCTTTCATTCAGTTTTTCCAGTAAACGATCCTTTGCACAGAGCGACTATTGAGTTTATAAGTTGTAGGATAGATAATCCTAAGTACGATGAGTCTGAATGTATAAAACGTGGTATAACTTTTTCTGCTCGAGTTATTGCTTCTATACGCCTTGTTATTATGCAGGATGGTATTTCCCTTGACGAATATAAATCAATTAAAGAGAGTGGGGAGATCATTCTAAGCATAACCGTTACTTGCACAAAATACAATATGCTTGCTTGGAAGAAACAATTTCTTTGACGATTTTAGAGAGTTTTTTGAGCATTTTGATCAGTTTTTTACAGACAGAAAGCCTAGCATCAACAGAGAAGTGGTGTTGCTTGGCTTTGGATTTATTATAGATAAAAGTGGAACTATAGTAACCAATTATCACGTTATTAAAAACGCCCAAGATATCACAGTTACTATGAATGATAACACTTATTTGATAACATGATAACAAAACAGAAGTTTTGGGTTATGATGCAAGAACTGACCTAGCTGTGCTTAAGATCAAAGCTGACAAAGACTTTTCTTTTGTAACGTTTAGTAATTCCGATAAAGCAAGAGTTGGTGATACGGTCATGGCAATAGGCAACCCATTTGGTTTGGGTGGTTCTGTGAGCACAGGAATTATATCTGCAAGGTCCAAAGGGACATTAGTATTGGCGCCACGAGTGAGTTTATTCAAACTGACGCTGCAATCAATAGGGGCAATTCTGGAGGGCCCCTATTGATTGCAGCGCCAGTTTGAATAAACTCACTCAGCGTCAGTTAGGGGCAAAATTTGTATTATAGTATTTTTTTTTATAGTATTATTTGATTTAAATGGAAAAGCTATAGGTATTAACACTCCCCTCTACTACATCACTAGCAGATGTACCCGTTCAGCTTAATACAAATTTTCACTATATAAGGAACGGATAGACAATAATGGAAAAGAATCCTTACTCAA